>JAHZNJ010001850.1:0-11079 GCA_027744475.1 Lepidocyrtus cf. sotoi NNG-2020 | reverse complement strand
TTCGGATCTGATTGATCTACAACTTGTAGAATATCACCAGTTTTGAAACTCAGACCGAGTTCTTTACAAGGTGACAAGTTGTCCAACTTTGGATCGTAGGTGAAGAGAGCTCGCATAAAACACTGTTTAATTTGCATATAATTACAAATGAATTAGTTTTTAAATCCTTTAAAACATTTTTGTTTGTGGTAACAGAATGAAAGAAAAAAGTGGCATTATATTGTGTGTGGTGTGGCTGTGTGCGTGTTTGAAAAGTGTAGTGTGTTAGTAAAAGTAAAAACAAAAACGATAAGTTTTGATGGAATAATATGTAAATTTTGAATATAAGATTCAACTAAATATTTTATAAAAGGTAGTCGGTCGGTGATTTGGTGGTGAGGCGGTGGTAGTTCACTGCAGCGATGTGCTCATCCGCAAAGAAAGGCAAGCATTATAAAGCAGTTTTCTTGCTTTTTTATGGAAAAATATGTTTGTTGTTCGCTTACCATTTTGCACTTGCACGGTCAAAAAATAAAATGTCTAATAAATCAACAGTAGAGCTTAATTCAATCCTTTCTATCAAATCATTTGCATAATATTTTTTAATCAAAACGATACGCAAAAATAACAGAGCTGGACGATTGAAATTGACGAACGAAATCAAAACAAACAATAAAAAATTTAAATTTGTTCGTGCTTTTGCAAAGAGAAGACAAATACAGCGGCAGAGAATTGCAAAAAATGCAAAATGACTCTCAAAAAGTCCTTTTGCATTGCTTCAAAAGTGTTGTGCTCACCAACAACACGTCATCAAAGCGGAATGTTTGGAGAACTTACGAGCATTTTTTGACTGTCAGCCTTTCTGTTGGCTGCTGTTAGATTGCCTGCTTTGTAGTAACTATTTTTTGTTTTAGTATTCTGAGATGTATTGTTTTGTAGAGCTTTAGAAGAAGTAGAAGGAGTAGGAGTGGAGGGGGACTTATCATCATCTTGAGCTTTTTCATCTACCTGTCTACCAGTAATCACGGGCTTATCCACAAGCGGAGACCCTACTTTGAGCTGGAGTCCATCGCCTCGCGCCTTTGCCACCTCGACCTGCAGCTGTTCCGGGGATTGTACTGAGACACCGTTTACTTCAAGGATGACATCTCCAACTTTCAGCAGACCCTATATGCGGAAAGTAAGGGAAGAGAGAGATAGAACAAAAAATGGTTTGAAAAAAAATGAATTATTGTCTGTCCAGTTCCAGTTTAGCGTAACAAAACTTTCCGTAATTAATTTCATAAAGAAAATAGATAAATACCAGTCTGTCGATCATCCCGCCACTAATGATCCTTGCCACGATAAGATTCCCATTTTCTTTATCCTGTTCTACCGTTATTCCCTGCAGAAAAACACGTAAAGTAAAACAATTCATTCTCAGAATCATGTTTGACGGTAAAATATCGAGTCGAAAGTTGCAAGGGAGATTCGGGCTCTGTACTGTGAAGAAATTGTAGCTAAAGACGCTATGTATCTCGTTTCATTTCTTTTTTCTCTGCTCTTTCCCTTTCCCCCACAAAACTTTCCTCATTGCACTTCTGACCTAAATGAAAGTTTTCCTAGCGAAAAGGAAAACATTACTTCGTAGATTAAAAACTTCAACAATAATGGCTCAATCGTTATTAATTTTGCCTGCAAGCTCGCTTCTAGCTTCCTATCTTCCAATTGATATTATCTTGTTCGTTCATATTATCTGTAGAATACATAATTCGGCAAAGCAAAATGCTAACTCCATCTCAACATTACATCTCCTTCATGTTATGTTCCTTCCTTGTAGTTTTGGAACATGTTTTGAAAATTAATGAGAATGAGTCTCTTGTGCAATATTACGTAATCGTAGTACAGAAATTCATTCACGTACCAAGGGCTGTTGTGGAGATTTCCTAAGACTAAGAATCCTTATAGGTTGAGCATATTGAACATTACTGTCTTCACTGTCGAGGCTCATGTTTGACTTCTCAGTGCCCTTCTTTTTGTTCTTGTTCTTCTCTTCCCAGGGCCCGTCCTCGGTGTTCCCGTTCACGTTATTCAGGTATTGCTCCGCTATGTGATCGTGAGAATCAAGCAGGCCCTGAAAATGAAGAATGTAATTAGTAAACAAATAATGCTAGCATTAGTAGAAACCGAACTTCCTACTTCCTATCCTTTAGATTCTCCTTGCATTCGGCCTCATTTCATTTCTTCAAAAGGAATTGAAAATTAGTTTTAATGTCGGCTGCTTAGCTTTATTGACATATTATACGCTTGTCGTTTTCATGATGTTAAAAAGGATTCACCGGATATCCCCCAAAATTCATAATATGCAAAGTGCGACCAGTCCTCTATTGCCAGGAAAAGTCAACGCTAATTTATTACCCTCATACAAAATATGTAGTAAAGCATTACTAAAATTGACAACGAAAGTGTTTCCTTTTAAAAAATATAATCCATTCGGTAGAAACTCGTACAATCAACAAATAAACATTCAAAACGGTTTGTAATAATTTATGTCATGTCATTTGGTTTGTTTGGTGTATGGTGAATGCATGCAGCTTACTCGCGTTTTAGATTTTATCCTATCATTTCGGATCACATCATAAATTTCTTTGATTTATTCCCATCAGAGATCAAAACATTTGTAGAACCATCATGTTTATTTAGGAAAAAAGTAGGATATCGTCGGTTTAGCTTTAGCTGTCAGTGTAATTGGATGTAAACGAAATCATTTCAAATATGTATCATTCCGGATTCGAAGAAAACATTGTGCATTGCCAAAAAATCGTATTCAATTTCTAAAATATGACTTGCGTTACGAATATTAAAAAATGTCAAATGCATTTATACGTTTTGCTCTAAATGTTCATAGAATGATGTTTATCGTATCGTGCTTGGCAAAAAACTTTTGATGTGGAAAAAAAGGAAATCACATAAAGGCTATGCATGAATGAAGTCTGTGACAATATTTTTAATGAAAACAAAACCTTCAAAAGCAAATATTATTTATCAATCTGCAAATACCGAATCGCACTGCTATGATAAATCCATAAATTTTAATGAGAAAAGTGCATTCAAACGAAAAAAATATTTCTTACTAGATTCTCCTCAGTCAACAAAAAATCAATTCGGATCGGAAAAAAACATGACAAGTAAATAAACTGTAATGCATTACATTCCTTGGCCTAGATATGGTTACTTCTCAAAAAATAGAAAAAAATGATTAAGTCTTTTGATGCAATCTGGGTTTGACTGAAACAAAACAAAAATTGATGTCCGCCTTTCGACTCTTTCGTTTTTAGACACAACAGACGCTGCATAATGTGCGCAGTGTAAAAATCTATTAGCCATCATCAATTTGTAGTAAAGTCTTCTTTCTCATCCTAGCATTGAAATGAAAATTTCTTCTGAGAAATGACTATAGCTTGACAGGACAGGTCATGAAAAATCCTTCCTCTTTCACTTGAACTAAAATGTACTGAGCATTATTGCGAGTTTCTTTTCTTGCACAGACTTGAGTGAGAAAAAATGTTCAAAATTAGAAGGGTGAAAAAGGTTTTAACCCATTTAGCTTTTAAGTTGGGTTAGTCACCAAAAAACCTAATCATTAGTATGGATGTCAGCACAGCAGCAGCAGCGTTTTACTTAGGAAAACGGGAAGGAAAAGGAAGGAAGGTTCAACGAAATGCATGAATGAATGTATTTGGGCCATATCCATATTAACTTTCCGACTCCAACTTTCCTCTTTTTTATCCCACTTTGATTTCAACACTCTTTTTTATACATCGGATCTGACGAGACGTAGGAGAAATGAAATGAATTTGAGTTGTGATGTGTGTAGAAGAAAGGAGAAGGTCGAATTCAAATCAGCATTTAAAATATTTTCTACATGATGTACTACATGAATTGAAAAGTGTGTGTTTTGTGTATGTAAAATAAAGTTTAAGCTTACTCTGAAGTCTTCACTTTCTAAGATGTCTAACAGCTCTCTCACTTCCCGTCTGTATGATAATCGATCGATCTGTTGACAAACTTCTTCCGCCAACGCTACATTCCCGGTGCCAGCTGGAGTGAGATCAGCAAGCTTTTCCTCGAGTTTATCTTGAACCTATAATAAAAACAAACAAAAATAAACATCATACAATTAAGCACCCGTTTTAGTAGACTCTAAGCCTTACTACATTACAACCGTTATTTTCATCGTCATTATTATTACGGCAATGTTTGACTTTTCACTTTTATTCAGNTTCACTTTTATTCAGCACTATTAAGTTGGCATATAATGTCTACTTTGAACTGAACTGTAAATTCAAACAAAAGTTTATTACATATCAACACTTTAATTCTCTTGATTTGTGTTTGAGGTAAAATTTCGTAATCTCCTCATTAAATTAGAAAGAAGTTACATCATGGATTTTTCACTTTGACGCAATAATTCTGACTCATGCGTGGTTAAAATGAGATCGAATCTTGAATCTAGGAAATTACTTTGATCTTTTAAAAGAGTTTGATCCCGCCCTACTTAACGAAAGGAAGCAAAGCAGGAAAACAATTTTTAAATGCCGAAGGAGAACTTTGCCATTTCTTTTAGTAACTAGATACTTACCGTTTAAAGTATAACGCAATTTATTTATTTTTTACTTAAACTTTTCCGTTCTAATTCTTTGTCACTTAATTTTTTATGAAGAAAAACTGAGTTTATTTTTAACTTGTTTGTTTGTACACAAAACTCTACCAACGTCAAATAATACAGCTTTCCCGTATTGTACAAACAACCTGTAGCTATTTTCACTACACCCAATCAACCAGCCAACCAAATTCAACTCTTACACAGTAACAAGGCCAAGCCCAACGAGAGACTGAGAGACCAGACCAGTATTAATGTATGTATGACTTGATTATTAGCTTCTATTGTATTAAAACAACCAGACAGGTAAAGTTTTCAAACCGAACTAAACAATGATACATACCACATACCATACAACCTACAAAACGTTACTACAACGCAAACCCTTTTCCCCTTCTTCATAATAAAATAACATTAATACTTCTACGTATGGTTTATTATTCAACATTGCGTCTACCCCTTTTTAAACAATGCATACCACCTGCCTACGACAACAGACTCTAGCCAAGAGCAACTTACTTTTAGACAATCGCTCGTTGGTAAAAGAGATGACTTTTTATACGGCTTTCCCTTCGCCTGTTTGTGTTCCCCCACACAAGATTAAATTACCTTTCATTTACTACCTGCATTGAATCATATACACAGCATCCAGATCCTTTTTCAAATTTACTTTGCATTTTATAATGCTTCGGTTGTGTGCTTTTATGGGAAGCTCATTTACGTTCATTCTTTAACCTTTTTACTATGTTAGGTTAGAACGTGAAATATGTTGCGTTGCGTATAAGAAAAATAATCTTTATATCGCTTTATATACTGTCATTAGTCTTACGTTATGCAGGAGTTACTTCAACAGAAAGAGTTTTTGTGATTTTAGAGTCTCCTAATCTGTTACAATGATACACTGGGATATTATTACTACCATAGTACGAAGCAATAACGATGAAAGAGGAAATAGAAACTTTGTTTTTTTTGTGTGGTTGCTGTTGCTATTGCTGTGTCACGTCTAGCAATGTAATGATAATGGCTTTATAGTACATTTATTATGATGATATCATAAATGGCTATGAGTCATCTTCATTCTTCATCATCATAATGACATTCTCAAGTAAACATCATTCTAGAGAAGTTTTCTCTATTCATATTCAAATATTAGCATGGAAATGGAGACGAAAAAAGGAAGTTCTTCAAAGGTTGCAACTCCAACGTTTCAATGTCTTCATGGTTTGTAGACGGCATTTTATTTTTCTCTTTTTCTAGCGTGAGAGGGGTAGCGCCAGCAACAATCTGTTATTTTCATTATCATACTTTTTCATGGAGAACGTATTGAGCCCCAAAAAAATATCTTCCGGTATTACAGGACCATTCTATTTCATTGCTTTCTTGCATATTTCGTGGGATTTCAGATTAAAACGGAGTGTGAAACAGAAAATACACGTTTTATTCGAAAAAAGATTGAACTTATTTCCACAGCGAGTGTTGAGAGATTGGATTTGGATATGGATTTGTATAAGATACATATTAAAAATTAAATAAAACTTCACCATTCCCTCACCAACCTTTTTGGGGAAGCACACCTGTTACACTGACTTTATTAACGAACGATGCGACGGTGGCAAGATGAAGAAGTTGGCTTGGCATTATTTCTTCAATTTCCCTTTCCTTTTCAACTACCAAAGTGGCTTATGAATCAGTATGCGTCCTTCATTTTCATTTCCTCTCTTTTGCCCTTTTCCCTTCTTTTTCGAAGCAAAAAAAACAACAGCAGTAGAGCAGACAGATTACAAAATATTGGTAGAAGAGAAGAAGGACAAAAGGATTTTAAGTTTTTGTCATCCCTTTTTTCTTTCCCCTTTCTCTTGAGTTTGGATTGTCATAATCTCCATTAGAGCAAGGAAATACGGCATTTTGCCCACATTACTGACAGAAATTCCGTTTTTTCAATGCCAGCCAACTCCCCTAGTCAGTTGAACTGGAAGAAGGCAAAAAATATTAAATATTTTTCTCTGCATCGATGCCCATTATGAATTTTGTGGAGTAGAATACAATATTATAAACTGTTCTTTTAACATTTAAACGCACATATTAAACACTATTTCAAAATTTGACAATGATATTTTGTCGTTTATGCCGTAGCCAAGTCTTGAAGATGATGTCTTATGAAAAAAACTATTGCTTTTTTTGTTTAAATTTCTTATCTAGGTATACATTTTATATTATTGTCTTTAAGCCTTCCTTCCACTACTACTTTGAAATGGAGATTTATTGTTTTGGCTTTGGCCCTCTTGTAATAAGCTTTTGGCATGACCATTTTTTATCCCATGTTCCATATACGCAGCGTAGCAGCAGCTCGTCCATCTTTCTCCAAAAAATCTTGGCAAGCTTTAAAATGTTTCTCTTTGAAATGTAGTAAAAGTAAAAACCAAACCATCATCATCTCTTGCTGTTTTCCGTTTTGCTAAAAACTTTGTTTGCTTTGCATCACTTGTTTAGTTGTTGAAAGTGTATTTATCTTGCCCCCGTCGGGTAGTTTTCTGTTAAAGTTTTATTGATAAATATTTGAGAGAAGAGAATTTTCAGCCAAGAGGCATGTCATGTCAATAAGAGAAACAAGAACGATTGCTCTTTCTTTACCCGAATTGAATTGTACTTCACCCCTGACTAGGTTCCTTCAATAATATTAGGCGGTTTGGAAGTTTGGACATATGCAATAAATATTGGAGAAATGCTCATTCACGACTCATGAACGATCCATTCAAATAAGAAGAATATGCTTACTTAGATTAGAAGATCAACAAAAAGTAGAAAATACTAAACTAAAAAGGATTTTATGTTGTTTAAGAGTTGGCTGTTTGTTATACCATACCCTTCGCAAAAATCTTCTGGAAAAGTGTCGAGGAGAGGAAGACAAGTGTGAAAGCCTAAAAGGTTCACTTTGTGACTTTTTCATGAGAGACTCGTATCGCTTCCATCTTTTGCTTCTTCTATGTCGGCCACTTCTACCGCTGCTACCACTGCCAGTGCTAGTTAACGTCCCGGAGGAGCCAGCAGCGCCCATATTTTCACCTCTCTTGACAGAACTGTTACACACACAAAACTGTAAAAAAATATATTTTATCTCACGAAAATGGCACAGTACAGTTTTTCGTCCTTCTTTATCCTTGTCTCCTATTTACAGAATTTATAACGTCGACAGCTCAGCAGCCACTTTGCTGCAGACGGGAGACACGTCCAAAAATGGATGCTCTGCTCTGTTCCTCTTTGTATCCACTCTTTCCTCAACAAAAAGTAGAGCTGGATGAAGGGCTTTCTTAATTTATGTTGCACTGTTTAAATGTCTCTCTTTGTTGTAGGATGCTCAGCTGAACTAACATCTTTTGCAATTATAATTGCTGGTGCGAATCTGATTTATGATTCTACTGCTGGAAGTTATGCTCCATCCATTTCATGTACATTTTATATTTACCTACTTTACTTTGAAATGGTTGCAAAGTTTTCTCCCTCTTTGAAAAATCGCAAAACCTTTGTTGAAAAAAGTTTAGCCACTGCTGAGTATTTATTTAGTGTAACTGGATTGAAGACGGATACAAACACAGTCACTAAACCAAACCTTACTCTGGAATATAAATAATAGCTAACAAGGCTATTGTAATATTATTTCATTCTCAGAATGATTAAATATAATTTACAACAGTTTTCCCATCTATCTCATTTCACATATGTATCATCATGTGTACTGTACCACGAGGAAAGTTAACATTATTCATTAAATTCTTTCTTTCTTTTTTCATTTACATTAACGATGATAATGAGATGATGCATGAATGCAGTAGTAATTTTGGCGAGAATCTCATTATAACTTTTGCCGTTTTGAATTAAATATGTTGCACCAGCTCCCATGCATATTAAAAAGGGTTGAATCCTCAAATAAAGCGTTCCTCGTTTCATTTGATAAAACATTGTAACTTTAGCTTCACATTTTAGAATTGCTTCGCAAAAAACAAGCCCCCACTTCTGCTTGTCCTTGCTGATATGTAAATACTATTTTCGTGCTGCTGTGCCCAAGAAGTTTTTTTTTGTGGATTTAGTCAAGCATCATCATAGCACAAAATTCAAGTTGTTGTGATAATCAAACTTCTTCTGGTTAGAATGTAAGATAAGTAAGAAAACTCGAAAAGTAAATTTTCTCCAGGGTGGACTTGGATTTTATGTTATATATATCTTCTTTCTATTTTCTAAATTCTCCGCCTTTATCCTCTTCTCTTTACACATCTTATAAATAAGATTTTGCTTCTACCATTGCAGCATTTGAAACGCAAAAAACTAAAATGAGAACAAATTTGGCTTTCCAGTACAAGAGCAAACGCTAAATCTTCGGAAAGAAGTTAGATCAACAGCAGCAACACAAGTGATTCAGTAGATGTAATTTTAAGAAGGGAGAAAGGCGTTCATTATGAGCTCGAGTATCGTCAGTAGTTGCGCATTTATGTCTTGTCGTAGTCGTAATGTGCGATACACGAATATGGCTTGAAGAAACGCCGAGTTCCACTTCCAGTTAGTTAGTTTTAATAATAATAGCACTTTCTTCACAGAAGCAGAAATGAGAAGATCGTTTGGAAAATTTTCAAAGCAACGCCTTCAGCTACACATATAAAAGAAAAAGAATCTCCTTCTATGCAGCATTTTGGTATCGTATTTCACTATCAAAATGGAATCAGTTGAGAAACTATTCCGATTTCAGTTTCAGGACAAAACTTTCCTTCTTAGATTTCACCAAGAACACATAATATATGTCATGTGCAGCTCCTCATAATATGTCTCACATTCGCAATTCTTCCCACTCACATTTTTAGAGAACATCATTTGGCAGTTGGATTTGGAACCAAACTCAAAGTTAAATTCAGTCGGATCTCCAGTTAGTATATTCAGCACATCAGTGCTGTAGCACCATTTGTTTCATGTCTGATATAATATATAAAACTAAAATGAGTAGTCTTTCATAGTTTTTACACTTTCATGTTTCTGGGATTGTTCTTTTTGTTTCAGATTCAGTTTTCACTTTAATGTGGAATGCTACAAAGGAAATTCATATTTTACACTTTCCAGTTACTAGTTAGATAGCGCCTTTTGAATTTGTTGCGTTTCCAGGCTACTTTTTAAACGATAGGAAAGAGAGTATGAGTACAGTCTCAGCATCTTCAAAGATAGCACATCCCACAAACACTACGACTGAGGAAGATGAAGAGAAAAATAATATAATTCTAATGAATGTTCAAAGAATGCACAACTACAGCACTAAATATCATAGTAGAAGATTCCAATTCCAGGTAGCTGAGTCAGTCAAGTGTATTCTAATAGGGATTCTACAGAGTCCCATTAAATTGGAGGAATTTAAAGAGAAGAAAGCTCTTCTTCGCTTACTACTTTAGGGAAACTCATGTAACGGCTCACATTTTCAGTAAATCAAATCTTAAAGTGGGTAAGTTCTGTCAGAGGATAGAAACCAGAGAGATGGAGAATGGATCTATAAAACGTTTCCAAATTTTTCACTTTTTCAGTCTATTTCTATCTCGTTTTAGAGATTTACGCCAATTTAAACTTTTCTTTTCTTCAATTTGTTTATGGAAATTTTAACACCAAATTTCCTTTTTCCGTTTCACAAATACCAACTTTATTTTCTTAGGAGAGTACAGTTGTTAAACTAATATATATTTTACATCAATAAATGAGAATTTGACTCATTTAAAATTTCCAGAGAGGTTTGGCGCTGAATTCATCATATGAAGGAATAATTCGCTTCCTCTACAACTCCCACTTTCACTCACAAACCAATGAAGCTTTCCCCACTTATTGAAGCTAAAACGTAGAATATACAATGCAATGTCAGCAGAGTTTTAACATGAATGCAATATTTAAACCGATTATTGTTTTTCAACTAGCCAAGAAACATTGGATTCGTATGTTGAACCGAATCAATTAAGTTTCAAGGAATACTTAAAGTCAATGGAGCTTTCATTTTTCTCTGGTTAGCTCACCAAACTTTTCGATTATGAGTGTTTGGCATGTTGTTTGTTACGCTCACTCAACTGAAGTCTCAATCTCGTGAAAATGAATGAATATACAAAAAAAATATTTGATATGACAAGCCGACCAAACAAAACGAGAATCGATTTAGTACAAAAATTGTAGGTGTGTGTAGTGTAGTGTGCAGTACTCGCTCATTTATGTTAGCAAACCCCACTACTTAAGTTTTATTATTTAGTAACTTCGTTTGTACGTGCATTACGTGCATGAACATAAACCGTAGTGCATTCATTCTTGTTAGAAAAACACTTCTCGCTTTAAAAGTGAGCAACAAACTTTCAAGAGGGTTTTTGAAATGAAAAGAGTTTTTCAATAGCATGACATGTGGTTACTTAATTATAAACATGCGCTTTATAAATTGTCATTTCTATTCACTG
>JAHZNJ010001849.1:0-11094 GCA_027744475.1 Lepidocyrtus cf. sotoi NNG-2020 | reverse complement strand
GGATATTCAAGATTTCTATATACTTAAGACATTACACCTTCAAAAATAGTTTATGTTGTCGTTACCTTTACCAAATACACATTTTTATCATTATTGTTGTTTTTGTAAAGATTTAGATGTTACAAATTATACGTTTTCGTAGTTATCATCGAATTACTCAAAATATTAATTAAAACTGCTGTTTTCTATACTTTTTGTAGATAATGGAATGCCCAGAAGGCTCCGCACTGCATACACAAATACGCAACTGTTGGAGCTCGAGAAAGAATTCCATTTCAACAAGTACCTTTGTCGGCCTAGACGAATTGAAATTGCAGCTTCGCTGGATTTATCAGAGAGACAAGTATAAATAATGCAAACTATGATTAATTATGATTACAACTTGTAAGCTCTTATAATTAAAAAGAAATGCTAAAATAAAATAAAACTATTTTCAGGTGAAAGTGTGGTTCCAAAACCGCCGCATGAAACACAAGCGCCAGACAATAAGCAAAAGCTCAGGAGGGGAAGACGGAGAAAAATCCTCCTCCGAAGGCAAATCCCCTACGAAGGGAGACGGCAGTACAAATAACAGTAAACTGGGCCTAGGCTCTCCAGGAGATGACAAGAAAAGTTGCCAAAGTTGTGACCTAATGACACCACTCTCCCCCCTAGCCCTTTCCTCACCATCATCCCTTGGTGGCGGTGGTGGAGGAAGCAGCAGTGAAAGGGGAGCAGCAAGTAGCAGCAACGAAAAACTGCTGAACAATAACAATAGCATTAAGACATCTCCTACAACAACGACAACTGCCAACAACAATTCAAACGGTATCACTTCATCTTCCTCCGGATCCGGTCCGAAAAGTAAAGGAAAGTCTAGTGGTAATAATTCCAGCAATAACAATACCATCAGCAGCAGCTTAGGAAACCCGAACGACAACAATAACTCTTCCTATTACAAAGACAGCAATCCAAACAATCTCCAGCAGCAGCTTTCTTTGGATGGAGGAGCTTTCCCCTCCAACATTGATCCTAGCATGGTTGTGCTCAAAACTGAACCGATGTGTGGTGGTGGCGGTGGGATTTCAATTTCAAGTAATAGTGCAAATGTTGTTATCACGCGTGGTGACCATTCTTCTTCCGGGAAGAAATCTTCTTCGTCGTTGTCCGCAGATCTCACAAAATCAACAAATAGTAGCAATAATCAACACAATCTCATTGTCAACCCATTCGAAAACAATAATCAGCAGCATTCGCAGCAGAGTCCTTTGATGGACTCGAAAAGCGGTTTGGTGGTGGTGGAGAAGCACCTAACGAAACAGCAATATAAACAGTCTTGTCTTTCCGGAAGTACTCCGACGAAGAGAAGTAGAGCTAATAAAAATCATCATAATAGTAACAGCAGCAGCAATAGCAGTAACAATCAACAACAACAACAATTACAAAATCAAATGTCCACAGTCTCGTCAATTTCCATGAACTCAGGTGGGGCGATGTGCCCTTATGAATTTGGGAATGTGAGTCCTGTCGGGCCGACGGGAGGAGGAATGGGAAGATATCAACAACAGCAGCAGCAGCAGCAACTCAATCATATGAATAGTAAATATGGAGTAGGGAATGAAGCCTCTTCGTACATGAATGGGATCTCAGTAATGACGAGTCGGTTCCAGGCAAGTTCCTTACATGGAAGTGGTGCGGGTAGTGGAGGAAGTGGTGGAAGTAGCCCGGTATCTTCTTCCATTCTGCAAGCGAATCATCATTCAAGTGGTGGAGGTGGAAGAAGTGGGAAAAACGGGATGAATAATGCAGTAGTGGATAGGTATGCCCCATATGGTACTGCAAACATCCCGGAAAATGCCGCTGCGTATTGTAACTACACAGGTCAGGGAAGTGGTGGTGGGAATAGCGGCTATCCACAAGAAACAGCTCGAGGAGGCTATCATCATTCATCTGGAACAACGAGCAGCCCTGGTGTTGGTGGTGGAAGTGGTGTTGGTGGTAATGTGGCTACAGCAGGTGGTTATGGGATGGGGTATTCCACAACCGCACCAACAACAGATATTCTGGGACCAGGAGGTGGAGGAGGAGGTACATGTCGAGAATCCGGAATGGGAACGGCAGCAGCAGCAGCATACGGGGCAACTGTAGTAATGTCTACGAGTCCAAACCCTGCTGCTGCAGTAGTTGGAGGCTATTCCCATTACAACACTTTTGGGAGTAGTTCAGGAAGTGGTGGTGGAGGGAGTTATGGTTCCGGAAGTCAACAACAAAATCAAGGGCAATCTCAACAACAGCACATTTTGGTTGCTTCGAGTGGTGGTGGTGGTGGAAATTCATCCAATAATGGAGGTGGTGGTGGTGGGAGCAGTAGCGGCAGCGGTAACATTTCCTCTTATTACCATATCGCTCAAGGGGCAAATTATCCAAATCAGCAGCAAGGTGGAGCAGCAGCAGCGATGTTAGGAGCTCATTCCGGTGGTGGTGTTGACTATCCTTCGTCCTCAGTTCCCGGTTCTAACCCTGTATCAAATAACTCGCCTTATTCCAGCTCTAGCACTGCTTACGGCGGTGGAGACAATGTAGAAAGCTTCTTTCCTGGACAGCAATCTTCAGATTCAGGATATTATGATGATCCTTCTACAGGATATCAATCCGGAGAATTCTTCTTCTTCGGATTTTAATTTTTTGACCAATATTGCCAATGACTATGCCCCGGAATATTATCAGCTTAGCTAAAAAATAAAAAAGTACTTGTAAAGTAATTAATCAATGCTATATTTTACGTTACCCTATTTAAAAAGAGAATTTAAATTTAAAAAAAGTAAGATAAATTAAATATCAAAAGAGGCTTACATAATGTTAGGTTAGCAAATATTTCCCCGTTTACCAAAACATCCAATCCATTTTATATTCTAGTTAGCGTTTCAAATTAATTGAGTGTCTCAAATACTTAAAGCTATTAAAAGACAAGAAAGTATTGTATTGTAAGTGAAACTGCAATTTCATCTTTTTAATTGCAAGCAGAAAAATGCTTATACAATACCGGTAAATAAATAATCAAAAAATGTAAATGACTTAACTGATACATAAGTTTTACTTTACGTCAGAGAGCAAGGTATCATCTGTAACTAATACATTTTTCAATAATTTATTAAACAAATAAAAGCATATTGATGAAGCAGACAACCCAATATTAAGTATTTTTTAAATATTAATGTGTTTATCTGCTACAGTTACTGATTTTGTATTTCAGATCTCTTTCGGGCATTAATTCATTCAAACAATAAATTTTTAAACCAAAATGTACGTTTGCTTAATCCTGAAAAACAAAAATAAATAGCTGATTAAACTGATAAAATGTAAAATTTTATTCTAGAATTTCTTGAAGCAATAAATTTAATTTTTTGAAATGTGTGCTACATCACTTTGTGCAAATAACTCTAATAAGATACGTAGATTATAAATACTAACTTAATGATAGACAAAATCTAAATGTAGCCAATATTCGAATCTACAATAAATTACTTTAAAAGCTTACATCTTAGTTCTCTTGGATTACACGAATGAAAGATTTTTACTTGCATTGCAGACTATAAATTAGTACGTACAATCCTTGTAAAAACTAAATAGCAATGTACATAATCAATCAACATTTTAATTATTATCATTAATAAATATATTTTAAAATGTAAATTAATTGTATCGAATATGGCAGTGCAACGTAGTTGATCTTTGTTAGGTAAGTTAGACATAAATTAAATGTTTTTTAATTGGCTTAAAAGTTTGTTGACTTTTGCTAATCATTACTTTGGGAAGTTATTCATATATAATTGGAAGAAGAAGAAGAAGAATCTTTCCAAATTACTTTCACACTGATCTTCTCACCCACTTTAAAAAATACCTAAGCTGTACACATAAAATATTTTACATTGTAAGATAATTTAAGAAATACTGTATAAATACATTATTCTTACGTATTAATATGTATACCTTTACAATAAAATACTGCAAAAATAGGTAATCGTAACTTCTCATAATATTTTTAAGCATATAAAACCTTACTGTATAAGAAAATTATAATTAATTTACATTTACAAGCTAAAATTAATTTGTATAAAGTAAACTAAATACAAGCTTAAGAATAATGTATAAATCTTTGATTTAGATAAGACTTAACGTAAAAAAATCAACTTATCAAAGTTACTCTGATAAGAACGCACGCAATAAAATGATAGACTCATGTAATTACCAAAATATACCAAATATGCTGTTCATTTATTTGACCTTCATTTTTTTGTGAAACATTCAACTATTCATTTCGTACAGATAGTTTTTCGTTCTAAGTTGTTATAATACGCAAAGGGCTGCATAAAAAATATACAAAAGAACTTTTTCTGAAGTTACATCACATCAAAATAATATAAAAAATTGATATGAAAACAGGAAAGGAGAGGAAGGCCACGTTTTTTAGAGCAACAGAAGGGGACATAAAGACATCTAAAAGCTATATTATGTTCGCTTATTATCCTACAACGACAGCATCAACAAAACTTCATTGGAGTAAATTTTGCTTTAAACGCAGACATTTTCATTTGTTACGGAGCAGAAGAGAAAGGAGAGAAAGAAAGAGTCATTCTTAGCTGGAGCAGCAGCAACACCAGCGCTTACTTGTCTCTTGTTTTTGTTTTCGTCTAAACCGTATCGTGCTTTTTGAACGAAGAATGGAAGGAAGAAAAAGTAAAAAAAGAAAGGAGGGAGAGAGGAAGAGAGAGGCAGCGCGGAGAAAATGAGCTTCTTTTTCTCTCTTTTAAACGATAGCAGCACCACATGCACCACATTCAGATTATGCAAAATACCATGAAGAACCATTTGCATTACATAATTTGATCTCATTTATCTAACGGCACATCATTCAGATGATGGAATTTATGTTTATGTGGTGGTACATGGTGGTGGTGGAGGAAGAGGTGGAGAAAGGGGAAGAAAAGTTTTTAGCTAAAGTTTATTTCAGGCTGTTGTTGTTGTTGTTGATGATGATGATGATGTAAAATGATAGGTTTGCTAAAGAGTTGCGGAGAACCATCGGTTCTTTTCTATCTGAAATTCTGACAAAAATGATAAATGTAAATGATCTAGAATTGATACATGCAAATCATAATTGTTTTTATGTTTAAAAGGCTTCAAAGCCAGCAGAGTAAAAGGGTTACTTGAATTCACTCAATGAATTTTTTTTAAACTAAAAATTTGTTTTCCAGCTAGAGTAAAAGATTTTTTAATTGTATCAATATGCCTAATTGCCACTATTTTACGTAGTTTTCATCAAGAACATAATTTTTGCAAGAAAACTGATTTTTTGCATCTAATTCTGTTTGAAAGTTGTGGTGGTAAAAAATACGAAGTAAATTATTCCATAGGACCACGTTCTCGGTTTTACGTATTGATAATTAATTACATGTAAGTATCCGATTTAGCCGCAGATTTATCGTAAAACTTTACCAGAGCATAATTTGCGATTTACCGTTTTTAAAAGGAGAATCTAACGCTAACTATGAATAGAATTTGGAAGTTTCACAACCACAGCACAGCGCATTTGTTTTTGTTTAGCCTAATCCATTCGGAACATCCCGGAATTCATTGTTGGTAGGTATAGTGTCACTCTATATGGCACATGGTATAAAATTTCATTTTTGTTCTGCAGGATTCCATGAAAACTTTAAGTATTGGTAATGTGTTGTAATGTCATTTGACTGTTTGGATAATACTTCGTCAAATGAAAATTTAACACTATTTCTTAATCATGCTTAATTATGTTAACATTCATCGATCTATGGAATTAAAAACGATACACATTATGACAAATCTTTTTATAACCTTTAAGATCTGCATTTCACGAACAGGGCGACGAGCAAATGAACAACAAAAAGCCAGAAAAGCACAAGAACAAGCAACCAATGCAACGCCATATTCAGGGCTCCATTCAAACCCTTTTGAACACCCTTCCTTTCCTATACAGACTTATTTAAAGCATTTCTCCGGAAGGAGTCGCTTGTAGCTTGAGTAGTACCCCTGAACAAGTGTTTCATATTATTTAGGTATTTACAGTATAAAAAGTATTGTGCAGTTCGGATAAACTGATGTGATCGTATTTATGTTACTGATTTTGCCCTGAAGATAAAAGATCGGTTTAATTTTGAGCAGAAATAAGGGTAGTTTTAAGCAGATTTAAGGTGAACATTAATTAATTTATTATATGCCAATTTAAACTCACTTATATATAATGCTACAAAACATTACAAAATACAGAATAAAATCGGAGGGTGTAAAAGCTAAAAATGTTTTACCCGAAAAAATCCAATTTAAATATGAGTAGTAAAGCAGCTCTTCAAAATCGTTCATTCGTAAATACAAGCCCCTCCCACTTCTTTTGTGCGTTTCGTAAACGGAAAACTGTTATTTCTGAAAGCAAAGAAGAAAAAATAATTGAATAACTGCAAAAGCAACGGCGCGGCATATTTCAGTAGACAAATATTTATAATTCATTAACAGATGTCCAGATATGTAAACGAGGGTCGGGAAGCCTTTACTCCAGAAAAGAGGATTTAATCTAAACCAACGCCAAGGATGATGGATGAGGTCAGTATCTCTGACATTACATTTGGTAATAATATTGTGTGTGTGCTTGTGCTATTCTTTTCGGTGAGCTGTGAGCGCTTATTGCCCGTGGGAGCTTTTTAACAGTTTCTGTTTTAACGCAACAAAAAAAACTAAACCCTCTTCTGTCATTGTTTCATTTTGACACTTTGTCCTTGCTCGGCATTGTTGATTGGAGCTGCTTCTGAAAAACACAATTTAGATATAATTTTAAACGCGCGCTGGACTTTTTCTGCTTTTTCAACTTTTAAATAGTCCGTTTTTACGATCATTGCAAGATGAGAAAACTGGATCTAAAGGATTGACGTAATTTATGTTTTTGTAAATTTTCTGTGGTCGTTTTCCCTTGTAGTCAAAATCAATTTTAAATTAAAGTATAAACGCGCATCATTTACGCAGTATTACAGCTTGAATTAGTACCTGTAATAACATTTCCTTATTTAGACTTTAACTTGCCACGCTCAAGTCGAAAAGAATTGTCAAAAAAATAAGGGTAAAAGTGAAGTGTCTTTTATATATGATCACGCTCCTCCACATCCATCAACTGGTGCTGACAGGATCCGTTACAAACTCGTGATGTGATATGAAAGAAAACAATATATAGCGTAAATTTGCTTCTTACTAGCACATTTGAACATTCACATTTCACGAAGAATTATTATTGCATACGAAGCCCAAGCTCTGTTTAAACTAAACTACCTTCACATCGCCTAATGTCAGTGGTACAGCTACGCAAGTTTGAATTTAAAAAAAATCAAACAAGATTTTTTTGCAAATTAATGTTTACGCATGTATGAACGAAACATGTCATTTTCTTTCCAATTCTGTTAGGGTAATTGAATTGCATAAAGTAACTTACACATAAACCTGTCCTTCCGTTTCATGCATTTCATTCCCATCTGAAGTTTGTTCTGACTGCTGCTGGTTTTCTATTTTTTGTTTCAATGGTGTATTCGCATTAAATTCTGACGCAGCCAGTCAGTCAGTTGGTTGCTAAGTTTAATTTTAACCAGAATTGACTTCGCACGATATCCACTTCTTTTTTTACGTAATAAGAAAGGGAGCAACTCAATCCCATTCTGTCTGCTCTGTTCAGCTCAGCTCACAGCTCAGTTTTTTCTGGTGAGATTGAATAAGAAAAAAAGGAAGTGTTCATGGAGATAGTACGCAGGATATAAGTAACGTCACTTTTCTTTCCTTCCTGGCTTGCTTGGCATGAGTATATTTGTTCATTTTACTTCTCTTCTCAGACACATACACACATTATATTATAAGCACAAAAGCAGGAAAAACAAACTAAAATAAAATAATAGCAAAAGAAAAAAGAAAAAAAAGAAGAAGCAAAGCAAAAGCAAGTGAGGGAAAAAAAAGAAAAGTGATCCGTCTTCTGCTTGTCATCCTATCCAATACAAGACATCTGTATAAAATAAAATACTGCTGCTGCTGTTGCATGATTATGCCTATACTTACGTGAATAGCTAAATAATATAATAATAAAAATAAAAAAAGTATTTTATAAAATACCTACTGACTGAAGCTAGCCCAAACAGGAGCACAGCAGCAGCAGCAGCAAGTTGCGACTGTGAGTTTCGAATGAAGCTTCCATCCAAAACTAAAAGAGAAAAAAAGCTTCAAGTTCCGAAGTTTTATTCAATTTTAGCTTTTTTTGGGCAGTGCTTCGACTTTTTTGTATGCCAAAAGCAAGAATAACATAATTATTGCAAGTTTCGTAATCAGAAATTAAAATATATGATTAAGAATTTCATCAACATTTTAAAATATATATGACAAATATATTGCTAGTAGTTGTTTTACTGGTTTACGAATCAACCTTACCTACCTACATGTAACTGAATTTTTCTAAGTCAAATATTTTTATCAAACATCGTTGTGCCGACCACTAAATCACCACGTTGGGAAACTGAACTTTAAATTTTTGTTAAGAAACATGAAGATAGAAGATATTGACGATAATACCAAAGTAATAATATGTACCGGTAAACATTTCGATAAAGTTACGATCTATTACAAGAGTGACAGTTTAACTCATGTTCCACCATACTTGCATAGCGGCAGCAATGCTACCGTTGCTTTATTAGATCGACAGAAAGGGAAAGCGGTATTGGCGATTGTGTATTATTATGAATGGCTAGAGAAAATCTGTTTGATTGACAACGATTCTGTGAGTGAGCGAGCAGCAATCAGAATCACAAACCTTTTATGAAGCTCCTCTTCTGCGACCATGCTTGGCTGTGATGTGATGTCACGATGATGATGATGATGATTATTACAAGCAAAGCAACTAAAAAAGTTTTTTTCTCGCTTGTTCTTGTTTTTTTTCTCTTACTTTCTATGAATGGGTCCGCGGAGGAAAGAGGGAAGCTAAGGCAAGGCAAGATGGACACTGAAAAGGATCAACTATAGATGCATCTCAATCATTCAAAGTTCCTTTTCAAATGCTAGTTATTGATTGGCAGACAAGGCTATTCAACTTCTTGAGAGAAAGACTTGCATGGATTGCCGATTGACGTTTGCAAGAAGAATAGGAACAGCAACCAGCACAACACTACTAGCAGCAGCAGCAGTGGAGAATAATCGGGGAAAAAATGTTGCAGGAGACAACTATTTTATAGAATTGTATGAATTTATTTTTGAGAGAGAGAGAAAAAAGAAAGGAGAGGAGGTCCCTTTAATTTACCTTCACAAAAAATGCTACATATTTTTCTTTTTGAAACTTTTGCTAACAAATTGAGATCTCAGGAACGGAAAAGAGGTAGACATTTCTCTAAAACATTTTTTCTATGTATTTCTTTGCTTTCTAGAGCAGCGCGATGAATTCGTTTATTTTTCTCATATGAATGTGAGCCTTTGAATGTTTCAATATTGAGCGATCTATATAAATTGATACGTTGTTGGTTCAAGAAAGAAACTAAAAAGGATCATGTCATGTTGTTGATGAAAGGAGTATGTTTTTATGTTATTGAAGTAATATAGATGCGTTCTCTCTCTCCCTCAGAGAAGTTTCCTATTCCATTTGCGTGATTGTTATTTCCTCCTTCTTTCTCATTTGTTCTATTATTTGGTGAATGGACGAAAGAATGGAATGAAACGGAACGGAGGACAACGACAAAGCCGAAGCTAAAAGAGAAAAAACAAACTCATCCATTTTCTTCAGCATGGCAGTTGAAATCTTTTTATGACACCGGTCATGTAATAACAGTCCTTTAAGTACCCTTTTTGTTCACACTTTTACTTACAAACACTTCTCGCTTGCTTTTTGGGAAGTTGTTTAATTTCAGATTAGGTACGTGTAATGGAATACTTACGTAGTAACGTGACGAAGTCGTTTTTGTGTACTAAATCTGCACAACACGTCACAATTTTGGTAACCTAGTAATTAAAAGCATTTTATTTAAATTGCAAAATATTTTATTATCTTCAAAATGAATTCGAGTCATCCCCAAAAATTCCAATAAACAATTTTTACAACCATCGAAATCCCATCCGGGATAGATAATTCAGTCATCAAAATTTTTAGCAAGTTCTTTCTTTCAAATCATATGCATTCTTTTTTTACTCGAAGAAAGATGCATCAAAATTTTTCGTAAATCCTTATTTATTCCTTTTTTTGAAAAATGAAGTCACATTAAGCAAAATCACTAAAAGTTTTTATCATTTTATACATTGAACATCCTCCCCTCCCCATCGTCCGTCATCATCATTGATTGAGTCATGACCTCCACTTCATTGGTTCGGTCCATGGACTATGTACGCTCGTATCGGAACATGATGCAGGAAATGAACAAATACCACAGGGTTCTTCCCCGACATCCTTCCAAGTCAAGAGTGTACAAGCCTAGCAGCACTGTGAACACTTCCGAAGCTAGTCCGGTGTTCATCCCTTTATTCTACGCTGGGGAGAAGTCCGCTTTGGGATGCTGGGATAAGACTGTAATTAAACGCCTAAAGTTCATTTAATTCATTTAAAGTGGTTATATTTTATAAGATTATTGTTTTGCAATTTCAACAAGTATGTCTTTCGTCTTTCAATTAGGTCGGCACTGGTTACATAAAACGTCGCCTGGATGAGGAGGATCGTTCATATCACACTCTGGAGCTGACCAACCCCCGAAACAGTCTCGGAACCTTCATATCAGCCCCAAAATCAGCTCTACAGGCTCTCCACATTACCCTCCCTCATCTCGTGATAGCGATGAAAAACTACCGTAGGAACTTCGGCTTCGATGTGTTGATTATGGATAGCAACGCCTACCGTCGAAGATTCTCCTTCGCTACCTGGTACAATCCTTCCTCTCTGAAAAAGTTCTCCTTCCTGTGTCAAGTCCCTCTAAGGCTGGAAATCGGTTGGAATGAAATACACGTGAATTTTAACGAGTTGGTCAAGACTACGTATAAGACGACCTACGTGGAAACCATAAGGGTACAGATCTACTCCAACTGTAA
>JAHZNJ010001848.1:0-19290 GCA_027744475.1 Lepidocyrtus cf. sotoi NNG-2020 | reverse complement strand
TGCGAATTGACGCAGAATGTGGATTGGAATGGGGAAATCGTTGCCTGTGCTGTTGCAAACGAGAAGATTATTGTGACGGGGCAAACAAATTCGGTAATAAATTTAATTTTACTCAATTCAACATCAAAATTACTTGTAAACATCAGAAACAGTTTGGAAGAGTACTCGTAATCATTCAACTTTGTTTTTCGTAGGTAATCTCAGTCTGGGAACTCTCTAACTCCCAACATCCTGCCCCACACCAGATCCCTTCCTCTACATCAAATTCATTACTACCCCAACATTACAATTCCTCGCATCCAACCCTCCATCTTAAACAGAATCTTCATGGTCACTCTGACGCCATTACGTGTATAGCAACCAGCCCAGCGTATAATATTATCCTGTCTGGTTCCAAAGACAAAACGTGCATAATTTGGGACTTGGCCAGGCTAACTTTCACAAGACAATTACCAAAACACGAAAATTCTGTGGATTCCGTGGCAATCAATGAGTGCAGCGGGAACCTGGCGAGTGCAGATGGAAGTATCTTGAGAATATGGGACATTAACGGGGAAGCCCTAGCTGTAATCGATACAGCCCGCGGATGTTCCTTACAAAGCACAATACTTTGCATCGGATTTAGCTCCATTAATGACTGGGACTCAGAAAACGTGATTGTGACGGGAGGAAGCGATGGAGTAGTCCGGTTCTGGTCTGTTGTTTTCTGCCAAGTCAAAATTGGTGATGGCGGGAAGAAGGCGAGGTTAAGCTCGGACTCTAGCTCAAGCGATGAAGAACCTGAGCGAGAGGATCAACAGGATGAGGATGAAGAGAAAGAACAAGCAGAGGAAAACAAGGAAGATCACTTAGATAACGTTAAGCAAGACCCAGACAAGGACACAGATAGTTTGGAGGAGGCGCAGGTGGTTCTTCGCAACCCGAATTCAGTATTAGAGAAGAGGAAAATGAGTGGGAATAGAAATAGTGGGAGCTTCCTCAACCCTCCCCAAAATAAATCTGCTAGTGCGAGAAGAGAAAGTTTACGGGGAAGTAGGAGTGAAGGGAATTTACAACAGGGTGGGAGTGGAGGTAGTGGAGGAACTGATGAGACTGGAAGTTTCGAGATTTTGAATGAGAGGGAAATTGACAGTGCTTTCGCATTGGCCCCGGGCTACTGTTGGAAACGAAGTTTAGTGTTCCGAGGGAAACTTAGCTTGCATACGAGTTACAGCAGGAAGGATAATCCCGAACCGGCTAGTATTACTTGTATTGGAGTCGCAAAGTAAGCAGGCAGAAGTTTTAATTTAAGGTCTTTACCGTTTACTTTGTTGCTAAAATTATTTATTATAAAATTGCAGAGACCATAAAACAATCTACATCGGAGATGCTCGTGGTAGGGTATATGGTTGGAGTGTAACTGACTCTAGCGCGGGAGGGAGAGNTCTAGCGCGGGAGGGAGAGCTGACCACTGGGTAAGGGACGAAGTCTCCGATGCTTGTACAGGGTGTTCTATTAAATTCACTATGACTGAGAGGAAGCATCATTGTAGAAATTGTGGACAGGTGTTTTGTGCGAAGTAAGTTGTGCTTTTAAGCTCTATTATTCCAAATGCTTTTTCCTATTTTTGATAATTTCTTTATTTTATAAAATGATTTATTTTTTAAATTGCAGATGCAGTCGCTACGAATCCGAAATCTTCCGACTAAAAATCTTGAAGCCAGTCCGTGTTTGCGGTCCTTGCTTCACAGCGCTAAAAGGAAAAACTAACGCTAGTAAAGTGTAGTGAACAAAACTATTAAAAAACTAATCTCTTTAAATTAATAACCTAGATCAGCGACTTATCTAGATTTTAGAACAGAACAAAAATATAAATGCATTTAAAAATATATTAAAATTTCTTGAGAGTCGAGTAGAAGAATTCTCGTAAAAAGCTAAGCTAGATAAAAATAGATATTATAGATAATAGATAGTGACTTATATGCCGATAGATAACTGATGATACACAAGCAAAAGCAATGTCACAAAATATATTATAGCGTTAAGTTATTAAAAAACTAATCTCTTTAAATTAATAACCTAGATCAGCGACTTATCTAGATTTTAGAACAGAACAAAAATATAAGATAATAAATGCATTTAAAAATATATTAAAATCTCTTGAGAGTCGAGTAGAAGAATTCTCGTAAAAAGCTAATAAGCTATGTAGGTCTAGCTAGATAAAAATAGATATTATTGATAATAGATAGCGACTTATATGACGATAGATAACTGATGATACACAAGCAAAAGCAATGTCACAAAATATATTATAGCGTTAAGTAGTTTTTATTCAATTGTAGATTTTTGCCCAACAAACAATCTCCTCTATACAAACAAAATCAAGAAAAATATCAAAAAATGCAATTCAAAATGCAAAAAAGAATATTATATCGTCTACTATATCGTAAAACTCTAATTAAATTATATAAATAAATCTAAATAAATATCCGAGTATGATCGTATCGTACAGTATTTTTCTCAAAAAATGTAAAGATGAAATGCAATTATATTTGAAAATGAAGAAATTTTAAAATGCAAAAAAAAAGAAAGAAAAACAAAAGTAATTTATTATAATCGATTGATGATGATTGCTATTGATATATTATACTTATTATGTAGGATCATAAAAAAGTGCGGTGGAGTATTTTCATGAGCGGATTTATCTTTTCAGTTCTATAATTACTTACTTACTATTTACAATGTGATTTGTGATGATGATAAAAATGATGTATTGAAATTGAAGATTGATCAAATATGGTGATCTTTTTTTATTTTAAAAAAGCGAATACTATACGTAACATTCCTGGTTCTTTTTCTTTCAACTTTCTTTTTTTATAATAGTGACTATTTTTATTTTGGAGAAACGAAAAACAACAATAATTTTAAAATAACAATATTTAATGTAATCAATGATGATAATAATAATAAAATAAAAATGCAATGTTTTTTGTGAAAGAAAACCAAAAAGCTTAAAGAAAAGTGAAGATTTTAACTTCTAATTTTAACATTTGCTACAATTACAATTACAAACGCATTTACATTCCGGGCAAACGCTGCAAGTTTCCGTATCTGTGGACTTGTTTGCGGTTTTGCAAGTTGTTCCTGCTGCGGTGGAACCACTTCCGGTGGTTCCACCACCACCACTGCCCCGTTCAGTTCCAACAGTTGCAGACGTTGGGGTGTTGGAACTTGAAGGGTTACCTCGGGAGGGTGCTGGTGAAGGTGAAATTATCCCCACAGGTTTAGTTACTTCAAACTCCTGTTTTAACTCAGCACAAGTTTTTGATTTTAGAAGCCCTGACAAGTTCTGTGCCTTATCTCGATTTCTAGCTGAAGTTGAGGGGTCCTGGATAACTACAATCTTGCGAATATAAAGTGTTTCTGGTTTTTTCATGATGGAAGACAACTTGAGCTGTAAAAATGAGGATTTTATTTTGTCTCAATCTGCCCCAATCCATTTCATTAATTGAAAATTGCATAATATGTAGCTTTAGATATTCGATTTTTATGTTATTTAGAGTTTGCTCACATTCCAGTCGCCTCCCACCACACTGTAGATGCGTTCCTTCCAACCGTTGGTCTTTTGCGTATTGTCTCCATCCAAAAATGTTAGTTGACTGCTAGATCCTACCGCTTGCCCTTCAGTAGCACCTTCAAGAACGATTCTTCTTGGGGAGTCATTCCAATATTCAACATAGAACTTCGTATTCTTATTATCTAAGAACCCTTTCACGTTCTCTTCAAATCTTAAAGAAATCTCTGAGCCTTGTCTAGTCCCTGTTCCTTCATAAAACCAGAAACTGTCATTAGTGGGTATTTGAGGATCTACGTTCGATTTCCACACGCCACCACCGCCCTTTCCTAACAAGGTCCTATCGGAGGGGTCAACACATTTTAAATAGAATGAGTTCATTGGTGCGGTTGATTTAGACTTTGAAACAGAAGCAACCAGTAAAACGGTTGTGATGATGTATAGTTTAGTAATCATATTTACAGAAATAGAATTTACAGAAGTGGAAAAATAGATGGTGAACTGCACGATCGTTGAAATATGAATGAATACGAACGTGCATGGTAGCATGGTATGGAAATGGATTGTCCTTCATAGCAAAAATGAGATTTTTTATCGTGATACGGTCTCGATTAAGCAGATGTAAAAGACGCAAGTGTTTTTATAAGCCCCAAATTAATTTGAGTTTTGAAGGTCATGGAAGGAAAAAAAGTAATTTATTTTCTTGTACTATTTATTATCGTTTCATAATATAATAATATTCTCTTTTATCTCAACGCTTCTTATAAACCACAGGCTCTAACATAATACGCTTACGCTCTAATAATTTTTCGTCTTTTATTTTACCAATTTTCTTAAACTCTAAAACAACAAAGACATCAGAGCCACCGACGTGTTCCATACTTAAGAATTTAAAGCCGTGGGATTTCATTCTAAACTTAAACTTTTCTAAATCCCCAACCCTTCCTGCAACTTCGCCAATTTTGAGGAGCCCGCTTCGTTTCAGAATCCTCCAAGCTTCAGTCAAGTATTCTGTGACGTCAGTCCCCATTAAACTTAAACTAGAATACGGCTAAGTGGACTGATTCGTCTTCTAATGGGAGGTCACGAATGTCACAAGCAGTGACTGAAGAGTTTAAGGCATGAAGGTCGAAGGAGAAGGTCTTCTGCTGAATTTGGGATTGAAGCTTCGCTGAACCGCAGCCCAAGTCTGCGATTATGTGAGATTTAGGTATTGTAGAGTTGATCCAGGATATGATTACATCCAAGGGGTTGGTTGTCCATGATTTAGAGGTGGATTCAAGTGCTGTGTGATAGTTCTGGAATGCCTTTGGATTCGAAAGCGTCGTGGACGGTGATTCGGTTGAGTTTATTGTGCTGTAAAAGACAAACAAAGAGATTTTTATGAAAATTGACGTCAAAACAGTTTCACACTTACACTTACATGGCGAGTATGATATTTTAAACTGAAAGGATTGATAGTGTATTGATACATTTTTATATATTATGTGTTGATTTTTTTTACCGGAACTTAGCAATACTGAGGCGTTCTAACATGCGAGTGCGTAATGAAGAAGACTCCTGGTGGCGCTTTGGAGGACGTTTTTCTAATAATTTAATTTTCTGCTGCAGTAACTTTGATTGCAAAGAAAGTTCTCCTACTGTTGTTTGTGGACTTTTGCCTTTCAATTGCTTCTTTTCTCGTTCTGATCTCCAAGTGTGCTTTTGCTTGGGAGCTACGGAGAAAGTTAAATAAAAATCTTCTCATTTCACATTTACTTTTTATATTCATTCAACATTACTTAGACCTGCTGCGATTACAGTTTGGATAATTTTAGCCGTTAGATGTTAGAGATTAGCAAGCATCTAATTGTATTATTATTATTACCTCGATTATGCTTTCTGAATCCATTCTTCATACTTTTCTGACTGCTATTTTGCCTGTTCTTCTTCTGATTTTTGTTTTTACTGATATTCTTGGACTTATTCTTACTGTTAGTTTTCGCCATCTTTCGAAAACCTTTCTTTTATAATGTTTAATTAAATACTTTTAATGTGCTTTGCTTTTAACACTTTTAAAAACTCTGTGGATAATCAACAAGTTTAACAAATTGTCTTGTAGTAATTGTACTTTCCTACTACCTACTACTTCAATGTAGTTTAGTTTTGTGCTTTCGAAAAACTCAAACAAACGCTTTTGATTTGATTGTTGATCAACTTTTTCGATTCCAAACTAAAACAGATTTTCTTTTTTAATCCGATCAATCCATTTCAATTCAAAGCACGTTTATAAGAACTACACACTAAGAACTACACTAAAGAAGTTTTTAAAAACCCTTTTCCCGCGCTAAAATCAGTACGCCCCATCTACATTACTGAAAGATTTGTTGTTTTCTGCTTGATCTTTTTCTTTTCCCAAAAAGTTCACCGAAAAAATGAAAATCGTTCTTCTACAAAACAGTTCTACTAAAATATTCGGAGCCAACAAACAATATTCAAAACATTGTAGGCAGCATACAAAGTAAAGCAGAAAAGTTCTACTAAAATATTCGGAGCCAACAAACAATATTCAAAACATTGTAGGCAGCATACAAAGTAAAGCAGAAAAGCTCGACTAAAATATTCGGAGCCAACAAAACATTGTAGGCAGCATACAAAGTAAAGCAGAAAAGCTCGACTAAATATTCGGAGCCAGCCAACAAACAATAATATTCAAAACATTGCGTCTCACTATATTTGTGTTTCTATTTCATAAAAGAAAGAAAGATGATGTGATGAAAAACTAAAACTGCTTCTTCGCTATCTGCCTTATTTAGAGGAGTTGAGCAGGAACGAGGAAAAAGTGTTTGATTTCTCTACATTTGATTCAATTGCTGACAAGTTGTTGTTGAAGAAGACGATTGATGAATCAAACTGCTGCTGCTGCACCTGTTGTTGGGATTGTTGGAGACAATTCCTCCATTACCACTATTGCTCCCTCCACAATAAAAGTAATTGTTATTCTGAGTGATTATTTGTGTTGGAGGGGCAGGTGGTGGCGGTCCTTGTGAACAAAGATAGGTTTGATGGGGGTGGTGGTGAGAATGTGCTGAAAAGAAATCAGATGGATTGTAATAAAGCTGTGGAGATGAGCTTATCGGAGCCGTCGTGCCAACAGCTGTAGCACTAGGCGAATTACTATTCCACGGGGAGGGTAAGATTGATGATGATGAATTTGGCGGTTGTTGAGTTAATTGCTGGTGGTGGATGAGCAATGCATTAAAATCAAACTTGTATGCGTAGCGTTTTCCATGAACTTTTGTCATTATAGATTTATCATAGTAGTAGCGTAATGCCCTGGATAACTTATCGTAATTCATGTTCGGCTTTGATTTCCTTTCCCCCCAACGCTTTGCAACTTCGTCGGGGTCGATTAGCTTGAATTCGCCGTAGTTTCCGTCCACTGACCAAGTTATGAATGATTTGTTTCGAGGATCTGATAATAATTCCAATAGGAATTGCCATAATTGAATTTGGCCAGTTGGTTGAGATGGTGGTTGGTATTGTGGGGGGATTTGGGGTGTTGTGTCTGGAGGAGTTCTGCTAGAGGAGGAAGAATGATTATGAGGGGATGTTGAAGCAAGGGTTGCTGCCGCTGCAGCAGCAGCCGCAGCAGCTGTAACGGCTAGCTGATGGAAGAATGTTTGAGGAGGGGATGGTTTCTGTTGCTTTGTTTCGTTATTTGTAACTGAAATTATCAATTAGGTTTTGTATTATAACATAACTACAATTAAAAAGAATTCCTGCCAAAATGTCTACGTTAATTAAGTTAATTTTATTCTTCAGTCAAGTTTAGTTTCACTGTGCATGGAAAAATTATAATTTGTTCGGGTGTTACTGTTATACCCTTACACACAACATTCAGATTTAAATGTTCTGTTAATATAAAGTTGTGCCATTTTAAGTAAGGGTAATTTTTGTTACTAGAAAACCCAGTTATGAATAGATATATTAAATATTATTTGACCTTGCTTTGCTTGACAGATGAATGAAATTATCCAATAGCAAGTAGCAACTTAAATGCATAATTATGGAACACAAATAAACAAGCCTGCATTCACTTTTACTTATTAGGTAATTAGCATAATTAATTTGAATAGCTATGCTTGTGGTTGTGGCTTTTTTTCTCAATTTTATCCATATTTTTAATTAATTTCAATTCAGTAATGGCAGAATTTACTTTAACTCCTATTTATAGACTGATCGTGATCATAGCTAATGTAATGTGATTGATAAGTATTATGCATTTTAGTAGATCTGTAAAGAAAGCAGTTTTACACGTTCAGTTGAACAGTTTTTGCGTTTTCGGTAGGTTGGGGCAAGTTGAGATTCTCATTCTGCACTTTGTTAGCTTTAACTTTGCTTCATTTGTTTTAAAGTTACCTTAATTTTACACGATTTTGAAAAAATGCTTTTGAGTTTCCAAAAAGAAGCTTTCAAACGTTTAAAAGGTTTTTTTTGCAAAGCTGAAAAAATTAAGTCGTATGAAACTATGAACAGTTCTTCAAAAATAAAATTAACTTTTAACTTTTCGGAAAACGTTATTTAAATTACTACTATTTTTAAAACGTTAAAAAGTTTCGAATAATAAAAATTACTCTCTTACGCACCCCCAACACTTCCACAGACCGTTGTTGTTGCTAACCCTGCAGAATTCGAATGATGATGAGGACCTCCACAAATCAAATGATGACAAGTGTGATGATGATGTTGAGAGTAGCACCAAGCAGCAGCTGCCGCAGCATGATGATCGCTTATCATCATGTAATTCTGCATTTCAACTCTTCACGCTTAAAAGGTTAACATTAACTATTAACTAAATACCAGTCCAGAGTCCAGACAGAAACTCACCCTCCACTTCAGCAGCCCAATTGAAACTAAAACGGTGTGTCTGGATCTTTCTTTGTGGTGGCTCATGTAATTGGCTTTATTCTTCGTTTTCACTTTTTGTTCCGTTTACTTTCTTCATGAAAAGAATATGATATTAAAGATATTGATGCTGCCACCTTCTTTGCAAGCTTAATGCTTATGGATATACAGTTTCTTTGTAAAGTAAGTACATAAATGATTCTTATTCCATTCCGAATTAAAGTCAACGATTCTTCCTTTGCTCACCTTTTCTTTCTTCCTGAGCCCCTTCTTCACACAATAAAAACGGATTTAGAGAAAATTCAGAGATTTCCCCAAAAACGTTACATTCGCTTCATCCATGTCCCTTTTACCTGCTTTCAAGATCGTTTTTCTTTCTTACGCAAAACTTCAATTCAAAGTTCCATAATGAAAAGCAATGAGCTCACTTTTACTTTTCCTCTTAAACCCTCCAAAACTCATCATTATTACTCAAAAAACGAAGAGAATAAAAAGATTTGTGATGTGTGACACTTTCACCACCGTTGACAGTCTAAAAATCTCTCTCCTTCCTTCCTTTCTTTCCAACAGGAGTGTCATCGTCGTCGTCACAGCACGAAAGAGATCAAGTGATGAGAAAGAAAAACTCATGGGGCATTAGCAGACATTCATTTATGAATATAACCGTTTTTAATAATATCACTATCTCTCTATGATGGTATTATTTTCGCGAAGAAGGGAGATCCTTAAATTTATTATTGCAATGATCTTGATGATGATGATGATACTTCATCTCCTTTGCCACAGTTCAATCCTTCTTGATCCTCAAGGGATTTAGCTTAACAATGGGGGGTTGACTCCTCAAACTTGGCCTGGCCTAGCTAGCCTTTTGCTATTTCCTCCCTTTCTTTTATTTCTGTGAGCTCGACTTTCTTTCTGTGTTCTGAGTGAATTCTGTGATATTTCACAAAAACATTTTCATTTCATTTAATAACTGTGTGACATCACAGACAAACTCACAGCTTGGATTTAGCTTAAAGGTCATTTTTATCATGATGAAGTTTAAAACGTCAAAAGTCAGCATGTGCTTACTGCTTTGCTTACTTACGTTTAGATAACATAATATTGGCCTGTGAGTGTTGAGTTCAGCTCGAGTAACTGACTAGCTCTGAATGAAATGAAGTAATCGATTTAATTAATTAATATTCATTTCGGAGTAGGAGGTAGGTAACAATAAAAAGAATCGCTGTCTTTTCTTTCAGCAATGTCCAGTTGCTGTTACTGTTGCAAGGAGGAAAGGATAGATCATTTTCATTTCCTGTTAAGAATGAACAAGTACGTGGAGCGATAAGAAAGACGTGTGAATTGTGAAGAAGCCACAAAGAGAAAGTAACGATTTTTCATAGGGGAAATAGAAAAAAAGATTTATTGCGTGTGTGGTCATTCGAATTCCAGCAAGTCGAGCGAGAATTGTTTTTAAAGAGAGGATTCGCTGACTTCATTACACAAGGGGAGGCGGAGGGAGTACGTAGTCAGCTAGGGAGGAAGCAAAAAAAGGTTCATCATGCCACTTTCCAAATGAGCTTTTTATTAATGACTGATTCTTATCTGTTAGAGCATTTCCAATTCAATAAGGAAAGGAAGCAGAATACGGACTACAAGGACGTACACGTGTTTGGTTCCGTAGGGGGAGAAAGCATTTGGGCACATTTGGGTAACCTTTGTCTGGTCTAAAGTGTTATTATAAATATTATGAAACGATAAGAATACATAGTAATAATAAACGTAATGAATTATGATTTAATGAGTCGTTACGCTGTTTAATTTCTGTCTGCGCTTAAGTCTTTTTTAGCGTGGTGCATTGCAAGGTCATAATAAAACTTATAATAAATTAATTCTAAAAGAATTCTATTAATTTTTAAAATTTTAATTTAACCTAACAAAATTATACCTATTTCGTATAAATATTTGAAAAATGAAACGAAAGTTACAAATATTTATCTATATTGCCTACAATTCACCCATCTGCCTAAATATTAGGATGAAATCACTGACGAGTACTCGTCAGTGGGATGAAATTATAGTGATAAAAATCAATATTTAGGGGAACAGAAACTAGTTTTTATTAAATTTCATTACAATTTGAATTTATTAATCATAATCAGGTGAAATCAAACTTATTTATCAACAATATTTTTCATTTACTACACGACTCTTTCTTAACAAACGAACAACTTTGTGAAATTCATTTACAGTTGATAAACATCAAAACCTGAGTACATCTAGAGTTTTAATTAATTTGATATAATTTTTAATTTTTAGAATCCAATTTTTTTAACTTCCGTAGAAGTAAACTATATTTATTGAAATAATGTAACATAAAAAAAGTTGAATTAATTTTACTTACACCCACCATATCACCTTCCTTCAATATGCAACTTTTCGGTTGCAGACTTTCATTCTTATAGGATTTAATTTTTAACTGTGGTATATAAACGTGTATTTATCAAACTGTTGCACTCTCTTCTTCTGCTGCGCTTCATCCACGTCACGAAGATTCATACAAGACATGAATTATTTTAAGCTTAAGTAAAGAAATAATAAACTTTCATACTAAAAACTATTAAATCGAAGGAGTAAGACGTACAAAAAAGATTTTTTTTAATCTGGCGTACAATAAATGAAATGAGAAAAAAATGAAGATTTAGATACATTTAGTCATCATCATTAGCAGAGTTGGTATGCCAGGTCAACCGTTCTTCGTAGAATGCAATGACAACTTGGGGACATTTAACATTAGCTTGACGGGCTGGGACAAGGTCAGCTTCATCAGTGTCCTTCCACTTCATGAGAAACATGAGCTCACCGCTGGAATCAGTAGCGCCAATGATCTTCTCTGGTACGAGTCCACGATCGAATCCAGTGACCTCCGCCGAGGGGCGGGTATTTGATGGAGTGGAGTCCTGAAAATCATAATAGAAAATCAATCCCAAACTATTAGTTAACTGCAATGTCGTATAGTTCATGTCTCATGTATTTTCAATTCAAAGTTTTGGTATAATAATACATATGAGCTTTTTGTTGACCTACCCTTTGACTCTTCATTTTCTTCGGGCCTGAAGCAATAGCCTTGTTCTCTTTCCTGTTATCATTGTCCTCACTGACCGATGCTGGTGCTGGACGCTTCTTAGTCTTTGACTCCTTCTCAGCAGCCTTCTTCTTCCTGTTCTCTTCCCATTGCTTCTCAAAAGCGCCAATCAAGTCAGGACATCCTAAATTCTCCTCTGGCTCCCAAGTGTTATCCTCATCCCCGTAACCCTTCCATTTCAATAGATATTCGACCTTGCCGCTCACAATTCGCTTCTCCAAAATCTTTTCCACGACATACTCCTCTCCAGTGTCACTTCCGGCAGCGCTTCCTGCATCTGAGTCATCAGCCATCGTTAAATAGTTTTATCTAGAAGAGAAACATACAAATGACAAATAAAAAAATGTTTTAAAAACTTAATCTTTGTTTAATTCGCGTTATTATCAATGATAGTATTTAAATTTAATGTGAAATCAGCGTGGTGCAGCTATTAAATATTAATGAAACATTTATATTCGTGGAGATATAATTTTAAACAGTTAAAAAGTTAAACTAAAAATTGATTTCCTAAATTCAAAATTCAACAAGTATTTTTACCAAGAAAAAAACTAAAAAAAATTCTTAACAACTCACCAAAAAGTTAAATTAAAAAACCACAAAGAAATTACGTCGTTTGCGTGTCAATCGACTTTAAAAATATTATTTTAAAGATTTAATTTAAATGTTCTTTAAAAATATAGTTTAGTCACGAACGAGAAAAAGTTATACACAAACTCGAAGGGGAGAAGGAATAGAAATGAAGCTTCTCTTCGTGTCGTCGTCGTCGGCTTCTTCTTGTTCTCTCTCTTGTCTTTCGTCTTCCTTCTTTTTCTCCTATGCTGATAACTTACAATGTATGCTGCTGTGCTGTCTATTTCAGGTTAAGTTATATGCTTGCTTTTGTCGTGCGTGCGTGCTACTTTCTCGGCTAATTTGGGATCCTTGCTGGCTTTAGCCGGTTACGTTTATATTTAGCGAAAGTATAAATCGTAGGCTAAGGCTTAGGCTAAAAAGAGCGCTTTCAAAGAACAAAAACTTTGAAAAGCGGTCTTTAGAGGAGAAGAGAGAGCGGAGAGAGGTACAGAAAATGTATTGTTTGCTGCTGCTGATTTGATGCTGGAGAATGCGAGAGAAAGAGAAGGAAAGCCAAGAACAAGAAGGCAAGCAAGGTGAAGTGAAATGAAGCTTTGTGATGACGGAAAAAAGGATTAACAAAAAGGAACGCTAACGCTACTGACTATGTATTTCAGTAAAAGTACATAATATAATGTATTTTTGTATTTAGCAATAAAAGAAAGATGCCGGTCGGTCGGTCGTGCTCGCTCGTCTCGTAGTATTCTATTCGATCATATTAATTTATACTTTATACCTAAATGCACTCCGTATAAAAAAGTGTAGCAGGAAGAAAAGAGTAGTAGAAGAAAGAAAGGTTTCCTTTACATCTTACTGCGTTAATGCTAGTTAGTGCTTAGTGCTTACACTACGACTACGAGGCGAGATACATAATTGGCTTGGCCCGTATTCACTCGCATTCACTTTTGCCTTGCTTTTTTTGCAGTAGCATTTTCCAAAAAAACTCCATTCAACTGCATTACACACAATATCACAAGAAATGAATCCACCCATAATACACCAGATCGAGATCACAATGATTCGTCCTTTTCCAAACTAAATGTACCTAAAACGCCAGCTAACATGACATATTCCTAACCTTTCAATTGTATTGGCAATTTGGAATGCATTTGGACTAACCTAAATCTGCAAAGTAAAAGGGCAAACATGATTCCACCAATGAGGGTTCACCCAGGCAAATTCAAAACCTCTTCTATAGGACATTCATCGATTGCAAAAAATAAATACATTCTACTGAAAACATCTTGTTTTGTTTCTACACAAGAAACCAAAACAAAACACCCAAAAAAATCCAACTAAATGTTCAAGCCATTTAAAATCAAAATTAGCCCAGTTTTAAAGTAGTTTTAAATTACTGGATAAGTAGTGTAGCATAATAACCTTTAAAATAGCACAAGAACCGTTCTAGTCCAGTGTAATTTTAATTAACCACCATCATCATCATGCCACCAGGCCCACTCTCAAAGTTTTTGTCACTAGCAACGATTCCTCCAGTGATATCTGTAGTCCCTCAACAATCTCTTCCTGCACCGCCTCAACCCTCCCAACTTTCTCAACTAACTTCTAGGCTGGTGGCCGTTGAGAATGAGAACTTTCGGTTCGGGAGGCGAGAGTTCGCAGCAGCATTCCTTCGTGCAGGTGCCATAGGATTCATAACATTCTACATAGTGAGATGGATACTCCGCTTTGCAGATCCAACTTATCAACAGAAACAGAAGGCGAAGGTCAAGGCAAAGGAGATTATGGATAGGCTGGGCGTTAAAGGATTAGTTCTGAATGAACACGAAGTCATGATTGCTAGTCATCTGGTGGATCCGGGACATCTCAAAATCAGCTGGGCAGATATCGCTGGGCTGGATCATGTGATTGAGCAGATTAAGAAAACTGTTATTTATCCAGTTCTGGCTCAGCAGCGAATCGTACGAGTCAGTCGATTGATTCAGCCTCCAAAAGGTATTATTAACTGGTATGGCTGCCATTTTTAATCGGTATTTTTTAATAAAATAATAATAACTTTGGAATTTTTTGTCTTTTGTAGGTATCTTACTGTATGGCCCACCTGGCTGTGGAAAGACACTGATCGCAAAAGCCATGGCAAAGGAGTCAAAATGCTGGTTTATCAATCTCGACGTCTCCGTCCTCACAGATAAATGGTACGGAGAATCCCAGAAGTTGACAGCAGCGGTTTTCACACTTGCAGAGAAACTTCAGCCTTGTATAATATTCATCGACGAGATTGATTCCTTACTTCGCCTACGAGCTACACAGGATCATGAAGTGACGGCGATGATGAAAGCACAGTTCATGAGTTTATGGGACGGTTTGATTACGGATCCTCACAAGACTGTGATTGTTATGGGGGCTACAAATAGACCTAAAGACATGGACACTGCAATATTGAGGAGGATGGCCACAAAGTTCCATATTCCTTGTCCGGATGTCAGTCAGAGGAAGCACATTCTTGACTTGACATTGAAGAATGAAGTTGTTGCTGAAGATTTCAATCTGGATCGGTTATCTGAAATAACGGATGGCTTCAGCGGGAGTGATCTGAAGGAGGTAGCGAGAAGTGCGGCTGTCAGTTGCCTTGCTGACCTCCAATTGAGCAGAGAATGTGTATGGGAAAGACATGGGAGCGGGAGGAGCAATAAAAGCGTCGCGAGTGTATCTAGTGTAGCCGGCGGTGGAGATGGTGCAGGGGACGATTCGTAAGTTATTCTAATTTGAATTTCATATTGAATATTGTTTTAACTCTGAGAATTTCAATTTAAAAAAAATGCTTTAATTTCATTTTTTATTGCAGTCCTAATCCTGAGAGTTCTCAAAAATCAGGTTCTTCCTGGTTCGGTGGAATATTTTCTTCAAGACGAGCAGACTCTCAAGATCATCCTCACGGCCCTAGTAGTCAGCTAGGTCACAACTCAATGGCACTACGTCCAATAACCATGAAGGATTTTGAAGCTGCTGTTTTGAAGGCTAAAGAGGCTAAACAGCATTGTCAGAATTCCGGTGGTTATAGGGGAAGGTTAGAGTTGGATTAATATGAACGCATAATTCTGTAATTATTAATTACTTTAAATTAACTGAGTGAACAACAACAACACAAAGATATTTTTAATTTTAGTACTCGTCAGTTGTAGTGCATGTTTTGGATAGATACAATAATTTATTTATTTTTTAAAAACATGAATCATGATACAGTGAATAAGTTAACCTTGTTTCGTCATCGTATCGTAAGTAAAAAGTGAATAAAACACCAATAATGCAAAAATTCTTACTTAAAAATTGTTTGATTTAAAAAGGAAATAACTTTATTTTATTCTTTCGACATTACATAATTTTTAAAAGCTCATTCATAATTTGATTAGGCCAAAGCATATCAAACCAACTTCGCGGTTTTCCGTCCGTTTATTTTTAACCAACTTACTTCTTTCCTTTTCGCTCAAATACCTTAACGGACAAACCATCGACATTTAATACTAAACCGGGCTTAATTCCTCCAAATCTCCCATGAATGTCCCCCTTTACCCCTTCAAATTCAAAATTACTAAGCAATCCTCCAAGAAACAGGAAGAATTCAACTTGTGCCATTTGTTCTGCGATACATACTCTCCTTCCGGTACTAAATGCAACTACATCGCTCTTTTTTTCCAACCCACTTTCACCAAGAAATCTTCCAGGATCAAACGTATCATGATCATTACCCCATAGCGCCGGATTGTGATGAACCCAGTAGAGATTTGCCATTACAATGGTATTCTTCGGCAAGTTATACTTACCGTTACAAGTAACAAGTTCGGTATCAACCGTTGTTGAATGCAATATCCCTCCAGTTACGATGGAACTGATTCTCAACGTTTCAGTTATAACAGCATCAAGTAAAGGTAGGAACTTCCTGTCTTCGTATTCGACATATCGCTGGGTCTGGTTTGACTTTGTTGCTAGAACCTTATCTAATTCTTCGTGGATTTCTTGCTGAATTGAACGATTCTCACAAAGGTATTTGATGGCAAAGTTTAGGGAAGAGTTAAGGGTGTCTGAGCCTGCTGTGAATAGGTCGATAAGTACGTGGACAAGGTTGTTATCTGCAGGATACCAAAAAGACTTCATTTTTTTCCAAAAAAATATTTTAGTTTAAACTCAAGTATTGCAGTATGCTAAAAAATTACATCCTCTGTCTCCATAAAAACTGCTTTCGGGATCTTTCTCCTCTTCAATTCTGACAATGTATTGGTCAACAAAGTCATTCACTTGATGTGTCCTTTCATAGTCCACCTTATGAGAGTCTACCACTTCGCTGACTAAAGACCTTAGTTCGCTGACTGCTGTCACTACGCTGTCGTAGCCACTGGCTTGTGGGAAAGCCTTTGCTATTGTTGGAAGAAACCACAATGCCCCAGATACTGGTGGATCGATAAAACCTCTGCAAAAATTAAATTTTAAAGAATTACCTTCATTTACAACTTCGAAAGATATTTATAAGATTACTTTGGGGCAACTTAAGACAAATTTAATCGCATCAATCACATACTCAATACAAATTTGATAGGCTCTCCTCGCAACCAAATCAGTGATTTTAAACTTGCGGCTAGCAAGAACACTCCAAAGAGCATTAATAACGCTGAGTCCAAAGAGATAGGTCAGTGGATGAACAGTCCCGTCCGGAAAACTTTTGAAGTAGCTGACAAGTTCCTTGACTTCTTCGTAAATCAAAGCCTCCATAGAGCTTTTCCCAAAACCCAGGTCTCGCAAAGTTTTCAACACAAATCGACGTTGTTCATTTGCCTCTGGTCCTGTGGCGAATGTTACTCCATGCTTAGAAAGCTCCATCGCAAGCAAATGATTTGGACGGCCGGAGTAAGATGGTTCTTTGAAGGATGAACGGATCAGGTTGAGGTTGTTTAGTACGACTATGCTGTAGAATGAAACATAAATCGAAAATGGGATTATTGTGCTCAATTCAAAACGTTTCCACAATCAAAAACTTACTCGTAAGAACCAAATCGTAACGTAAATGCGTCCCCATAACGTTCAGCCAAGTCACACAGATGGAGATGTGGTACTCCCATGAAGGGCAAGTAACCAACAAACGGAGTATAGTTGAGGATTGGGCCTAGCCAAGAAAATATTGCACCAAATTGTTATAATTTTGAGCTTAATACGCAATTGAATAATTGATTTTACTAAATATTCACTTGTACCTGGTGGTAAATTGCTGCTATTCCGCTTTTTAACAACTCTGAAAGTGTAAATTGCAAAGAGGGCCAAAAAAATTGCCCCGAAAATGCCCGTGCTGGCCAATAACCCCAACATCATTTTTCAGTACTTGACCGTTTAAGGTCACAATGATGAATAGAAAGTTTTAATGAAAATGCATAAACTTTATAGCTGAAACTATGTATGAATTGATGAATCATTAGCTTAAGACCTTTTATGGAAGCACAAATAGATATGAATACGCTTGAGAAATAAACCACAAAAGATTTCCTTTATAAAGCCGAGCAAGAAAGCTTTTTTCGACCGAGAATTTCCGGTTTTATTTTTTTCATACTACAATGTTATGTTTCTACACATGATTCATTTTTCTTTCTTGATAATTTTGCTGTTATATAAATTATTGAAAGTGTGGAAGAGGAGATAAGAGGCAGCTAGAAACTAATTATTACACAATTGACATAATTCAGGATAATTTTACAATTATAAGGATTTCCCATATAATATTTTTCAATATTTAGTGAACAATCTCTTAAATTACTTCGGCCCCAACATATCCTCTGGTATAACCCATTTATCGAAATCCTCACTGGTTAAATGACCAAGTTTAAGCGCAGCTTCCTTCAGCGTGCTACCGTCTTTATGGGCGGTCTTGGCTATTTGTGCAGCTTTGTCGTAACCAATATGTGGGTTGAGGGCGGTTACAAGCATAAGTGATTCATGGAGGAGCTTCGCAATGCGGTCTTCATTTGCTACGATGCCTACAACGCAGTTGTCTGTAAATGCAACTGACGAGTCGGCTATTAGCTGAATAGACCTGCAAAAAGTTAATTAAGATTGAATTCGTTACTCCAATTTCAAAATGAACAATTGCACTTGCTTCTTTCTAATTCAAATTATTTAACAGATTTTGAATTAAGCTTTACCTCAAAACATTTGCAACCATCATTGGCTTAAAAACATTAAGTTCAAAATGTCCATTGCTTCCACCCACAGTACAAGCTACGTGATTTCCCATAACTTGCGCAGCAACCATCGTGATAGCTTCACACTGTGTGGGATTAACTTTTCCAGGCATGATACTTGATCCAGGCTCATTTTCAGGCAAGGATAATTCTCCTAAACCACAGCGGGGACCGGATGCCAAGAAACGGATATCGTTGGCAATCTGAAACAGTAACGTGACAGTAGCATATCAGTTAGTTCATATTCAAATCCTAAAATATTGATTTGAAACAATGCAAAATCTACACAAAATGATAAACTTACAGCTGTGCAGAAAAAGGCAAAACAGAGTGATTTAGTTTCTTTTTCCGTTCAATTTAAACAAAATCGCGTTACAACTATTCATAACAATTCTACGATTTCTTCAATATTTTACCGGCATTCGTTCCGGTGTTCCACCAATCGGAAAATTCATAACGGAACGAAGGGTTTGGGCTCCATATAGCTTACTGCTTGGCACTTTGAGCTCTCCAAAAGTATCCCGCTCAAGTCGGTACTCCTCCTGTAAACAAATCATTACATAAATCAAAATATGAATTCACTACCGTTCGGTGGTTTGAAAATTATCAGAATAATGAAGAAGACAAGAAAGTGCATTTTAATTGACAGCAAAATGTTCTGTTTTTCTGCAAATTACCATTTTGTTTCCACTTGTACTAAACTTCCGAACAAACTGCTGACAACAGGTGGTAGTGGTACTGCTGAATACATTCGAGAGGAAGCTTGACATAGGCCTACTACTAACCAAGAGGAAATGTGGTGGTGGCGACCTACGAGCAACTGACGTGGAGTTGCAGTTGGTGGTGGTGGTGCTGCTTGCCACCGATCTCGTTGTTAGTCTTAGCATTGATGATGCCGCAGTAGAGGCTGGTTTCTTATTAAGCAACATTTT
>JAHZNJ010001847.1:0-10534 GCA_027744475.1 Lepidocyrtus cf. sotoi NNG-2020 | reverse complement strand
AGAGCAACCTTCTGTGTCTTCCGTGCATATTCCAAGCTGTCCCAAGACACTGTATATTTGTTGACGTTGACAATGCCTCTTGGAAAGCTCTGGATTTCTTTTAGATCTTCGTCTGTTTCAGGTTCTCGACATTTCTGAGTTCACATATTGAGGCGGGTTGTGCTCAGGTTGTTGCTGTAGTGGGAGTATCTGTCAAAGGTGATGTGGTCACGTCGAAGTAAACGACAAATGTAAATCGATTCTTGCGAATTCCTTAGGGTTTGAATAGTTTCGTAGGTTTGAAATGTATGGTATATGGAAGGAAGGGAGAATTTATCATACTTGTTTGTGTAATTCTTAATTCGCGATTAAAATTAATATATGTTTGATTGATGATAATGATTTGATGATATTCTAATGTTGGTCCTGGTTCCATAACTTACGAACAAAGATGGACTGTTTAAATCGTAAAACTTTTATTCTTATTCTTCTATTTCTTTCTGGGAAGAAATACAAACCAAACAGTGCAATCCAATATTTTTTAAGTGTTAACAATAAATAAATATTTATACATTAAAATTGCATGTAGCATTAGATAAATAGTAACTAGCACCCGGCTAACTTTGTCCTATAGCCCAGAGATAACTCTGTCGACCATTCGGTCAACTGCAGCGGTTTGAAAGCCGTGCCGGGTGGCTACAATAAAAATAAGTTTAGTAATCTTTTTAATGAATTTTGAAATTAATGTTCCCAATTCAATCATACTTACGGTAATCTTTCCCTGTAAATCCCATCCAGTCCCAACAGGCTAATTCAATAAAATATTAATAAAAATATTTGGTATTTTTAGAAATAAACTTACAGCACAGCATCTTTATTTAGGTATGTAGTTTAAGTACTTTTAACAACTTACAAGAGAGATTTCTGGGATTTTTCATGGAGCGTTTTGTCTGAGGAAAAATTTGAATAATATTATTTAGCTCTGCCATTTCAAGATATCCAGTAGTCCGTGGGAATTTCTCTCCAAAGAAATGTCGAGATTGCAAACATCCATGGAAAACAAAACTAATCCTACACGTGGTATTCTGACAACCAGAAGGAACGTACGCAAAACCTATTTTGTCCATTCCATGCGGGTCGTCATCATTATAGAACTCTGATTGGTCAAACTCATAAAATTCTCCCTTCAACCCATAAACATAAATATTTTAATATTTTTTTTAATTTAATTTTAATTTAAGAATGGGTTTGGAATAAGCAAACAAGTTAATTATGTGGGTGTCCATCCGGGGCTAACGTAAAGAATGGCTTGCTCATAGGATCTTTTTGCATGGTAAATATAGGAAAATAATTTTGGCCCGACTTATCTGTAAGATGGCGACAGGCAGCGAAGTCAGTGCATAAGGTTGCATTGAGTGTATTGAAAACAACAACGCCGAAAACAAATTAATTGTTTTCCTTTAGGTATTGACTTCGTTGAGTGCTGCCACTGTAGCGGAATATCGCAAGCTTTTAACTCGAAAATGCATTGCATATGAAAGAGCCATTCTTAACGTTAGCCCCGGTCCATCATACATTCAATGGAATCGTTCCAACACTGCCTTGCAAGGGTTTAGCCATCTCGTCTCCATATAAGTGCTTGTACATTTCATAAACGCCTTGGTACTTGCAGTCATTTGCTAAATAGTGAGTTAAACTTAGGTAACCACACGGTCCGCCGTAATTCTCTGTTGGCTAAAAATTAAACGTAAATGATTCATTAATTTAATTTGGCATTTTTCTTTAAAGGAAGATTTTCGTTGTTTTTTTCTACCATTCCATGTTCTCCATCGACAAGGTTGATGAAGCAATTTAGATCAGCTCCGTAATGTTTATAAACACCTTCGATAACAAGACCGCTCCCTTCACAATAAAAGTCTTTAATTAGAAGATTTTAAAAAGTATATTTGAGAAGCATAAAAAATTAAACATTTTTTAAAATCCTTTACCTGATTCCACTGTGCTGTCCTTTTTACCATGATAAACATAGACCTTCGTATTATTTATGTTTTCTACGGGATCAATCGCTTCAAGAATGGCATACGCTTCGATGGATTCAACAACTTCGGAGGTGTTGTATTTTTCAATGTCGTTAACGAAAAAGTCTTTCCTTTTTCTTTCCCAACCGTAGAGATATGGAACTGTGTATCGTTAAATGACAAATTAAATAGGAAAAGTTTAAATGCATTACGTTTTAAGCCTTTGTGTTTGACTTACCTCCAGAAAATATTCCAACACCAAAAACTTTAGATGAGTGAGACAAGTGGTACTGCATAGCCTCTGCCCCTCCGGAACTAAATCCAGTTACTGTAAAAGTCTTTGGATCCACGTTTAATTTTTCTTTAAGAAATATAAATTGTTGAATATTATCATTTTTCAATATCGTATGTTCAATTTTATTTTTTTGAGAATAAATTCTTTCTACTTAAGTACCTAGTTTCCTGATGCTCTTAGCCTTTGTTGCATCTTGACTTTTTGCTGAAGCTAACGCAAAAGTAATTAACACTGTAATTATGTAAAGTTTATTTAAAGATCTATTAATTGTCATTTTGGGGGTGATATGAAGCTTAAAAGTTTGAATTAAAATTGATATTTTCTCGTTAATTTGCTGGATGGAGTTGCACCACAGAGTACAATAGCACTGTTTGCAGCACTTCTTCTGACAGGATCCTTTAATTACCATTTCCCCGTTACGACCTTCCCTTGATCAGGTTATGTTTTTTGAAGGTAAAAATGGAATTGAAGGTGAAAGAAAAAGTTAAGCTCGTACTTGGAATCATTTACTAACACGCCAACAACAAAATTCGTTAATTTTTATTAGGTTTGAAGTTCAAGGTAGTGTAATGATGTAATTTGTTCCAACACATTGACGCTGTATCGAAGTAATTTAATATTGTTCTTTACTGTTAATGAACAAAAACAATTGTTTCTAAATGCAATTAATTATAGTTTGCAATAATTGAATCTAATGACAAGAGCTTCCTCGATTTCTATTCGATTCCTGCATTGCAGCGTTCAAATTAATTCCACGTTTTTTCTATGCGAAATGCGAAAACGTCAATTTTTTATAAGTAATTGTTCAAATGTAGTCACATAGAGCCATCATGATCAGTAAGATAGATATGCACGCTAGTAGTTTTACGTCCGGAGTTGATTTTGGAGTGAACTAAAAATTTTAATGAACATTTTGTCATTCTAATTTGTACATTTGTTAGTAATGGCTATAATAAAAATAATATAAAAGTTACCTCGGCAGGAACATGAATACAGAATATTTAGTATGTAAATTGTAACGGGTAATAACCGACAAAACAACTTGTCGCATTATCTACAACATTGAGATTCTATTCTGAATAACTAACACAGGTATATTAATTGTGTAATATTCATAATTAGCAGTTGCAATTTTATTTGAGCGAAAGAGATCCTCTCTTTCTGGGTTTTGGTGGTTTGACGTAAACAATCCCCACGGTGTCCTTCAGTTCATTCATGAAACAGTACACAATAATCATGGAAATGATTCTGTATCCTTTTGTCACTCCGTCAATAACCCCGTCGAATTTCAGTGAATAAAAACCTCGCAAAAACTTTGCTACGCCCATTAAAATCGTAACGAGGAGGAGAATAAGTCGAACCTCAAACCATTTCTTGCAGAAGAAATGAACTTTCTGCAAGTAAAAATTAGAAACTTTGATTACAAACAATCTCAAAATTAAAGAAAATCGTAACATTAGTTTTGTACTTGAATCTTACAAGTCGTCTGCCACTCTTTAATCTGGAATACAAAACCCCTTCGATAATGAATCCGAGGAAAACGAGGACGATGAGGGACATAACGGTTATGGCTGTATAAATAGTTTACCCATCAAATTAATGACTTATTCAAGTTTTCAGAAATGAATTATTAGCGAAGCAATTTAGTTGCTAATTGGCACCTACTTTCGAAACCAAATCGATTTAGAAGTCTCTTCTGGAATGTAGTCCCTGAGCTGGGTTGTGCAGTTTGTGCAATTCTTCTCTCGTTGAATAAGACCCGTCAACTTTCCAAAATTAGCTGTTTCATAAGACACGAACACAACAGAGCTCATCTGAAATGTTAAATCAAACCATTCTGTAGTGAAACTGTTTCAGTCACAAAATTAATTGTCCCAAAGTTAAAAAATAACCGTAAAATTATCAAAAATCTTTACCATATCCACAACAGATATTAGCTGGACCACTCCAGTTAATGAAGGGCCACAATGGCAGCAGCCGGAAATGCACCCTGACATTTTTCAATTCCTTTTTAAATCAAATCGGAGCCAATTTAGTTTTTAGTTTGCAAAACAAAATTAGGACATGAATGAAAGTGAAACCGAAAGAGAAACATGCGCAAAGCAAACATCCATCCACCTACATTTTGTTTGACTGTAAAAGAAAGAATAACATTAAAATCTCCTTGAGTCATACAACACTACCACATACGTAATCCTTTCAATTCACTGTTCATTTTATTCCTGTGAAAAAGTTATTCATGCAGAACAACAAAACCTTTATGACGACGATGATGATGGCCATGTGAATGTGGATGATGTGATGATACATAATATGACTTAGGTACCTACATACATAAAATCAACTGTTTGAAATTACAAGCAGTCAAAGCTCATGCTCAGCAGAGCGTTCCTCTTCTTCATTTTGTTATCATCGTGAGTAGAGTAAATGAAATTCCCAGCATCCATTCCTGCATAATACGTAATCATCATGAAGAATCAGAAGGAGTAAAGTAAGAAAAAAAGCACATTTTAAACTAAACTACTAACATAGACAGCGAGTGAGCTAAGGAGAACAATATAAACAAAAACCCTTTTTTTCATTTATATCGGTACGAAAACATTGTCATATAGTCATAGCCGTATAGTCATCATTATATTTGCAGAAGATGCATTGTTATGTAAAGCGTAAATTAAAAGAGTAAACAAATCTCAGCAGAATTTTGCAGTCAATCGCAGTCGTATGTATTTCACAGTCTAACTTAGCGAGCTAGGTACATAATATAATGTACATTCAATGGTAAGCAAATCGCGTGGAAGATCGACTTGTAAGAATGACATGACGCTTGCTTACAAGATGATGATTGATGATAAAATATGAAATTTGTTTGAATTTCTAATCGTTTTAGTATTTAATTAGTAGTAAATTACAAGTTGCAACTTGCAAAATATAACTTGGGTTAAAACGAAACTTGGTGCTTTTAAAATTATTGTTGGAATATATTAATGTTTCATGGTGTAGATTGGTAGAATCTGGCGTGACTATTAGTAAAATGCCTAATTATCCATGTAACCGAAACGGTAAAATTGCAATTTTGTTATTTTCAAGTTGAATATTGGGTGTATCGTGTATCATGTAAGTTTTTCGGAAATTATGCTTTTCTTAATTTACCCCTTTAATATTTCAGTATTGAATAATATATTATGTATAATGCAATCAGGCGAGAATCGTAGTACAAGTCGTAGTATTATCCAATCTAAGCAGAATCATTGTTATGTATCCCACTGAATTTTCTCAGAATCCTGTAATTTCCTCAAAAATTTTCAGTGCAAAGTTGCCTGATAATGTAAAAATGGATGAATCAATTGAAAAGAATTAATTCGTACATTGAACTGAACTTATATTACTTATATTATTTATCAATTCTCTGTATTCTCACACTGCACTGCCTGTCTGCGCTAAATTAATTACAACGAATCCAGGAACTGGACTACTGGACATGCAGATAAGGAATTACGAAGAACCAGGATCTTCCCACGGGTTTACCGAGTCACACGATATGATACACATCAAAAGGCACCAAAACGATTGCGATTGGTTTTACCAGCGCCTCTTACGCGGATTTAGGCTTTGTTCCTTTTGCTAAATTCAAATAAATTGCTTGCTTGCTTCGTACTATAGGTATTATGAAATACGTAGATACTGAAATAGCTACTATAATTATGCACAATATAATGCTAGAAATAGTCATAAAAATGCATGAGTTAACGTTAACGAAAAGTTTATACTTTTCACGCGAGCCAGTGAATTTCATTTATTACAAAATAGCGAATGCAGTTAAAATTATGAAACTCTTAAGATTTAAATCAGTCTATAAGCCACACTACACCAAACCTGGGCCATTATTGCATCATCGCATCGATATCGATCTGCAACACATTTCGTGATACTTTTGTAAAACATTTATTAACGTTTATTTTTAAAATCCACCTTTCGTTACTGTTATGTCTTGTTTCTGAAACTCCTCGCAACGTCGCAATTTTCTTTTAAGACATGACGATCATCCTGCAGCAGGTAAGCGTATACACATTTTGATTCGATTTTATCCAGATAAAATTCAAGAAACGAGATTACCTGAACAGAGGCGTAATGATATATGAAATTAGTAATAATTTGTTACTGTCGTCCTTTTGTCTGATATCGTTTTCAATGTTGCTCCTCCCAACATCATCAACCGCACAAAGTCTATCTTTCTCAGGAATTAGTTACATTAGTGGGAAGAACATAATTAATTACCCCAATCGAAATAGTTCCTCCGGCGTTCCTAACATGCCCTACGTGGAAATTCCTGAGAATCAAGTGCGTGGAATTGGAGACGTTTGCGAGCACGACGCTGACTGTGGAAACTTCAGTATTTGCATATTAAAATTAAGGGAGGATGACACTGCCGTGAAGTTATGTGGTTGTGATCCGCATGAAATGTTTAAAGTTAATCAGACTTGTTTCGTTAAGCCTGGACATCAGTGCTACTTCCCAAATATGAATTCACACGGCTACAGATTTATTGAATGTTTGTCTGGCTCAACGTGTTTAAAATCTGTGGTTTCTTCCAAGCCAGAAGATGGTTTTTGCATGTGTGATTTGGGGAGAAGGAGACAGAAAATCCGACAAAATTTGAATGCTGAATTTGAAATGGCGACATGCAGAGCATCCCTTTCATCTTTTGCTTCATTTACATCTCTGATTGGTGTCCTGTTATTGTTTATTTGTTAATTAATGATTAATTTGTTGTTTTTTGCTGTTGCAACTTGTTAAATAGTGAGTTGATGTAAATAAATGTGCCATAAATTAATTTACACAGAAGAAAAAAATTAACGTTTTTTTCGGTAATATAATTTATTCTTCTCTATTTATCATTACGTAATACTGATGATGGTAAGCATCATAATAAAATACAATGCCTATGGTTAAGTACTTACCTTACCTAAAAATTAATGTAGTAGGAACAATCAAATAAGAGTTCTATAATACATGACATAAGCAACCTAGTTTTTAGTGAATCTTTCATGTGGTTAGGTTAGTTTTACTTTTATACAACTCTTCTCATTTGGAACAGTGACGTAAATGGAGCTACCTCAAAAATGCAATAAGGAAAATATTTTGTAAATCTGCTGCAAGTAGGAAACGCGCTTTTTCTAGAACATACATAACTGGTGAATAAAATTGGTAAAATTGAAATGGTAAACCTCAAACGTTTCTTTCTTCTTTCGTTTTTTGTAAAGAATCAAACTTCAAAGTAAAAAATCATCCGAAAATTATTTCACAATTTCAAAACCTTGACGGTTTCTTCCCTCATCCGAAACTTCTGGACTTTTCCTAAAGGAGTTTTTGGGAAATCATCGCGAAACAGAATGTACTTTGGAATCTTGAAATGAGAAATCTAAAAACCAAAAATAAACAGAACAAAAAAATAAAGATTTTTCTTAAATTAAGTAATCCAGATTTGACTTAATTTTGAAGAGCAAAAATGAAATCAAATAATTTACTTTTTGATTTTTTACCTGTCCTCTGCAAAACAATTTAACTTCATCAACCGTCATTATCCGATTGTCCTTGAGTTGAATCCAAACTGCGACTTCTTCCCCCATCCTATTGTCTGGGACACCGAATACCTGAGCCTCTTGGATTTTTGGATGACTTCGAAGAAAATTCTCTACCTCCACTGGGTATACATTTTCCCCGCCGCGATTTATCATTTCTTTGACTCTCCCAACAATCCGTCCATGACCAGACTCAGTAAGGACAAAAAGGTCACTGCAAAGAAAACAAAAACATTAAAATTGAGGAGCCAAAGAAAAACATTTTACAATTTCCCAACTTTTTATGGATTTATTTTATTTCACTCCAAAGCAATTTTAAATCCATTAAATGTTTTTCAAAGAAACCACAGAAAAACATTGTTTACGAAGAGACAATCATGACCAGCTCAACTTCAACATTGTTGCGTAATAAAAATAGCAAATAACAAAGATTTTATTCGTTTTTTACCCAGTATGAAACCATTTTGAAGGCTTCAAAACCTCCGAGGTTTTTTCTGCTTCCCCCCAATATCCTTGAGTAACGCTGTATCTGCAAAATTTGAAGAAAAAATGTACAATGAAGAATATTATTTTGAAAAACTTTATACAAAAAAAAGATTAAGTATTGCCACAGAAAAAATAAAGAGCATTTACGATCTGACGCAGAGTTCTCCTTCCTGCCCCAACGGGACAACATTGCCCAATTTATCCACCAATTTCACCTCAACATGTTCCCCAGGAAAACCGACAGTTGTTGAGGTTAAATCATCCGCGTCAGATGGAAGACTCTGGAATGCAGAGCCAATTTCTGTCATCCCGTAATTGCTCTGTAGACGAAAAAGAAAATCATTTGGGTAAATATCCAATAATCCAATCCAGTGAGTCCAATCAGTAACTTGATTGTATGAAGATGATTTGTGGATCATGATGACTGATGAGCAATAACGATAATGATTATTAAATGTGGTCAGTTTCTTTTCTGTTTTTGTGCTATTTAAGTATTTTTTGCACAAATTCAAAATAAATGTTCCTGATTATTTTTTGCTTTCCTTACCGCAATAAGTTTAAAGGGCAATTTTGTCTTCAGATCTTGTACGAGCTCTTTCGAGCAAATTGCTCCGCCGGTTGATGCAACCCGTAAAGCGCTCAGGTCGTAATTTTCCTTTTCGCTGATTCTCACCAGATCTGAGAACATTGTTGGGGTACCTACAACAATATTGCACCTAAACGAATTGGAGGAGGGAGAAAAATAAAAAATAGGGAAATTATTTGAAAATTCCTCTCCTCATTGCATTGCAGCAATAATCGCTAAATTCCTTCGATTTTTTTGCTCCAATTTCATTCGTTTTTCTGTATTTATAGAAATAAACTATCACGAGATTATTAAATAACCTTTCCGCTGACGAGACAGAGGCTATGCTTTGTGGATCGTAGCCATAAGAAGGAAGAATTACAGTGGCGCCATATAAAATACTCGCAAAAAATCCAATCTGACATCCATAAACATGAAATAGTGGTACGGGAAGGCAGATTCGGTCCTGCAATACAGAATAGTCCTTTTAGAGAAATTATATTTGTATTTTTAGCTTTTTGAAAGTCGGATTTAATCGTCTGAGACGCATTGTTACGACCAAAATTATTTTAGATTTGAATTGATGTTGAATATTTTCCTTTTAGGAAGCTCATTTAGCATTTTGTGCTTAAGCATAAAAGTAAAGTAAATCAATTCAGCAGCATTTATTTATGAGTCGTAAAAAACAAAAAAAAACACCCACCTTTTCCCTAATTTGGAGGCGTTTCCCAACAAAAAGTCCATTATTGACCAAGGCGAAATGTGTGATTGTGACTGCTTTGGGGTTACCAGTAGTTCCCTGATATTGGATTCAGCGCAGACAAATAACAGCACGACATGAGCAGTAAAAGAAAAGTGAAATTTATTTTAATATTTGTCTCGAGGTTTAAAAAGAAGAAAATGACGTTGGTGGAGGAGGAGGATTAGCATAGTGTTATGTCAGTAGAAAAAAGGATATAATTAAGCTGTTTAAGTATTTTATTATTACCGATGTGAAAAATAAGGCGGTGACATCATCAAACTGAATATCCAGTAGATTTAGTTCGTTTAGTGGGATGCTGTTTGCTCCCAGCTCTAGTACGTGTTTAAAGGAAAATGTCCCACTGCGAGCAAATGACAAATAATAATAATATTTTATGTAATTAGTGAAATAAATGGAGGACATCGTAAATTATTCTTATTTTAAGATGAATTGCCTGTATTATGGTGGGTGACGTTCGTGACAAAGAATAAAAAATGATTCATTATTTTGTAAAAATACAAGGAATTAAGATTTTAAATGTCTTTAAGTAATTTGGTTTTTTCACCTTAATCCTTCTTCAACTCCAATGACAATTTCCAATTCGGGCGCTTCCGGGCTCTTTAAATGGCCAGGTTCTGAGGTCTCCAGCTCAGGGACACTTTTCCTTAAAATGTTGTAAAAATTCTGAGTACGGAAGGATTTAGAGAAGACGATGCAACGCACTCCAACCTTGTTCAAGGCATAAAGAAGCTCTCGACTTTGGTAGGCTGCGTTTATGCAAACCTTCAAGAATTGCAAAAAAAACAAAGTAAAATTTTAATCTCTTCCGTGTCTTTCCAACTTTAAGGTGAGATCTTTTCTAGCAAATTA
>JAHZNJ010001846.1:0-13802 GCA_027744475.1 Lepidocyrtus cf. sotoi NNG-2020 | reverse complement strand
TCGATAATATCCAAAAGGAAAGAAACAATTTTCTTTAGTCGTGGATGGAAAGGTGGTAATTAAATACTACGGAATGTCGAGAGGGCATGATACTTAGGTACAGGTAAAAGTATTTGATAGTTTACGTTATGTTTACGATGTGCTGATGAATTGGCCGTTCCATTCGTTATAATTTTCAGATAAAATTACATATTTTCCAAGGAAGAGCCAATAAAGCCTAATATTGTAGATAGGTAGCTCATACCTAAATGTAAAAAAGAGTATTGTACGGACGGGGAGTGGAAAGTATTTATATTGTACAATTATATCTCTTTCATTCATCACTGGAAACTCGAGAATTCGCCAAATTAACAACAACGGCAGTTGCTTACTAGTAGCAGTAGATAGATTGTTTGGAAGGAAGGAAGAAAATTGAATGGAGTCAAAAGCATCTCTTCTGGAAGTAGAAGAGGTGGAAATAGTGAGTGTACGAGCTTCTATTTTAAAGGTCATGAGAAAAACGAGGAATACTGAAATATCATCAGCAGCAGAAGAAGAAGAAGAATCAACAACAGCAGAAATAGGAGCAGGTCCAGAAAAAGAAGAAGCAAACTCAAACTCAACAGCAAAAATTAATGCAATAAAAATGGGAGGTAGGAATAGTGTAAACCCGGAACTGCAAAGACGATGCGATTCCACCAGTTCTATTAGCGTAGTGGAAGAGAACGAGACTGAGGTGGATAGTCAAATTGGTGGGAGCACCAGTGGGTTCTCAGCTATTTCTATACAGGAAGCTGCGACGTATGTAAGTTCCTCAATATATAACATAAATAACGTACCTACTTAATAACTGGTAGTAATTTATTTCTTGATTACTATTTTAAAAAAAGGATTTTAATGAATGAATTTATGAATGAACGAGTTACGATTATTTAGCTTTTATATTTTGTACATGATTCTGAGTCTACTCTGCTGATTTAATTTTACAGGGGGAAATATTTAAGCGTATTCGAGAATTTGAGAAACTGAAAAACGTGAGCACATTCATTACCTTCCAGACTCCAGTTCAAAATGGTATGAAATTCAGCAGAATGTTATAATTAACTTTTAATTTTTTAAATGTTCAACTTGTTGAACAAGTTATGTTTTATGTTTACTTGCATACAACAAAAAATTCATCTTTGTTGATGAAATGTTTGCATTTAAGCAAAATTTATTTTTTATCTTGAAAATTCCAGAAACGCTCTGTATTTTTGATATATACGAATTCACACAAAGAGAAAAATTATACGAAGGGCGGAAGCCTAATCGCCAACTTCCCTGTTCGTTCTGCGGCTGTTGGAATAATGTTCATAATTTCCTTAGTGCGAGACTCTACAGGGAAGATGTTATCTTGCTAGATAAATCCAACAATGATGATGATCCCACCGTAGTACAAACAATATTTAGTCCTGCTGGAGCTTTATCATCTACACTGCCGCCGCCAGATGAGTTTAAAACGGAAATTTTAAGGTTGAAGAGCGTCATCAGGTTCATGGATGGAACTACAGTTCATGTAAAAAAGTTTTGCATTAAATAAGCTTTGCTAAAAAAAAACAAAGCGGATTCGGGGATTAATAAAATTTTACGGTAAAATTATGGTTTTTTAGGGAACGGACGTCATAGGAAGGTATGGAACGATAGGCTACATATTTCCATCAACACCGAAGGATTACACTCATGAAATTCGGGATGAAGTTCATAACATGCTCTTTCGTGTGGAAAGGAAGATGCTTGCTTTTAAACCTGCAGAGTATGAGGTAGTACCAATTTCCATTCTACATCGTTCGTATGGGCATGGCCACGTGTGTGACTAATTTTAATTAAAATATGACAGGATTTCACGCACATCACAGCATAGCCTTTAACGCTTCATTATAATTAACACTTTTGCGTCTAATTAGCTTTGGTATTTCATTGATGATGGAAATGTAATGTAATACATTGATGGATGAATCTAAAGTGTTACTGAATGTTCTTTTTTATTAGGTATGTAGAGTAAGCCGCATAGAGGTGACGTATTGGGTGGCAACGCTGAGAACTCCCAAGCAGGGGACAGTTGCAGTGCAGATGCTATCGTCTGGATTACCTTTGAGTCACAAGGCTCTAATTATGGCGTTCTCATTGTATTTAGTGACCTTCGGAAGCTAGTAAAGTAATAGAAAATGATAGTGAATTCGTTGCAATTAAAAATACTATGTATATTCTATTGTTTTGTACCTGGTCATTAATAGAATTTTACTTTTCTGTCCCAAAATGCAATTCTTGTTCCAATTTATAAAAAGGAAATTTTTAATACTTTTTTGCCTCCATTGAAAGTAATGCTTATAGAATGCATGTCTTGATAGATTTGTAACGAATCTGTATTAAATGGAACTTGTTATTTTAATTTTATAATTTTAGGACGTTATGAGCCGTTTTTTAACATTTTATTGGTGGTGCATTCAATAATTCATTTATTGCCTATTTTTAAATTTTTAAAAAAACTTTTCTATACAATTATAATAATTTGATAGTTAAATATGCATAATTTAGTAAAGGAAGTTTTAAGCGATATTAGAATTTCCGTTACAAACTGTGATTCAAGCTTACTTGTTCTAATAAAGTTAACAAGAGAAAAAATCCATTTTAGTACTTCTCCAATTTATTTACTTGTGGTGACTAGAAATAAACAGTGGTAAAAAACAACAAATAAATTCACAAGCAAAAAGTAATTCATCGAAGCATGCGAAAATTTCCCACACACCAACACAAACTTGTTACGCGAGCCAGCAGCAATAACCGTTGAGGTTGAAAATCTAACTGTAAACGAATGCATTTTTGCAGTGGAATAGACATTCTAGCTTGAAGTCAGTCACTGCAACCCAAACACAACCTCAGCAATGAAGATGATGATACGATATACGATGGCTCATCTTTAAGATTACTATTTAGATAACAAAATAATATTATGCTATGGTGCTAGTTATTTTTGGCTTGTGTGATGGAAGTAAAAAATATCTATCATCATCATCAAAATAAAACTCGGTCGGAAAGGTACTGGGAAACATCCATCGATGATACCTATTGGAAGTGAATCATTCTCAACTTACTTAGGTAACTAAAGTTTTCAACTGAACAAACAAGGTCATCCCTTCCTTTATCCATCATTTCTTCCTCCAACACTTTTCTGTTAAACTTTTTTGATGACTTATGAATGATTGATGATATGATGATGATGATGTTGATGATACTTCACTTCTGTTTACCTTCCCATCATATCCTAATCTAAACTACCACATAGAATAAAATGTGTTTTTATCAGGCTATTTAAAGTTTTTACAGTTTAATTCTCCTAATAAAAAGTTTGCATGAGAACTTTCTGAAAACTTCTTAAAGTTGCTATAGATGTTGTTGTCGGCAATTTTTTATTGTTATACTACACATGAAGTGAATTGAACGCATTATTGGCTGCTTAAACACTGGAAAACCACTCATTTAAAGCATTACTCACGTGTACGCGTGGGTGAGTGTGGAGAAGTTATGACGTTCGCGATGGAAATGATGAGCGAATGAACTGATACAAAAACATTTGATTCGCAAAAATGGCAAATCTCTGCAGCAACGGAACTGTATCATTTATTTGCAATAAGACTGAAGTGGCCGCTGCTCTCCAACATAAAACGAATGAAATTGTGCTGCAACCTGCAACTAATTTTTCCCACAACGTCTCTACCACCACCAACGGAACAGAACGCTTAATTTTTTCATAATTCACTCTCTAACTCTTCTAATCTATTATTTTATGCATGTGTGTACACATTTATGTGATTTGAAAATGAATGACCTTCACCTTCCAGTCATAATTCTTTTAAACAATGAATTGAGGCTGATCTATTGTAATAGTACAGGTAGGTAAGCAATAATGGTAATTTAACTGATAGCAAAATAACAGTCATGCATTTAACCATGTGTAAGACATCTTATTTACTCCAATTTTTATGCAGATTAGTGGTAGTAGTGGTAGTAGTGATGGTGGTAATTACCACACATTATATTACCAGCAATCCTTTCCTGTATAATTGGAGTAGAATTTGTATTCCTCTCCGATCAGCCAAGCCGCACAAATTGCTATTGTTGCTAATCATTTTTAGTTTCTGATTGTTGCTGGAATTGTAAAGAGATTTTTCTGAATTGTGGAGAAATTTAGGTTGATCAACGGTATTGCATGCAAGCGTAATATAATCTGCATTTTAGTACATTCTAAAATTTGCCTGTGAAAGGCAACCCCGACTTAAAATGGCGGGTTTAAAAATTCTCCGGATTTGCACCTGCCTCTCTCCAATCTTACTCCTAACTGTGATAATTAGTGCAAGTAACGCCACTGCAAATGTAGGGCAGCCAACGAACATTTTCAACAAATCGGATTTAGTGAGTTCATCAAGCAACAACGGAAATGCAAAAGTGGTGGGTGTGAAAAAACACAAAAACTACGAAATTGTTGTCTACGAATACGACGAAGAGAGTGGAGAGAAAAGACCCGTCACGAGGAAGAAACCTGAAGAGGCAGTTGATAATAATAGTGTCGAATTCCCCACAATAGATCATCCCACTCCTCCCCCTCCACTTCCCCGAAGGGTCCTCATTAACAAGCCCCAAGTGATTCCTGAATCTCCAACTAAGAAGCCTTCTTCTACCTACATACATTTTCCTACAACTTCCACTACTGAAAAACCAGAGGATGAAGATATGAAGGGATCTGCTTCGGATGAAATAAGTGTCAGTGTTGAATCTTTGGAGGGGGAAGAAGTAACTCCTCCAAAATCTTCTTCTAAACCTCCTACATACTCCAGCTCCGTCTCCATTTCAACAAAACCTGCAACAAATGAAAATAAAAAACCTCAACTGCCCGTTCCTTTCCGCCCCACAACAGAATCTCCCAAAAAGAAAAAGATCTCTTCTGAATCCGAAAGCGGCAGTGAAGAATACGATGATGACGACGGCTCAGATTATTCAAATGAAGATGATGACGACGAAGATGATTCAAGCGATAATGAATCAGACAGAACAAGAGAAAGAGGAGGGTCTAAGCCTAAACCTACGTCTTCAAGTAAAAGTGGTGGAGGAATGACAGGATCTTCAAAGAAGAAACCCCTTCCAAAGAAATTCGGAGGGGATTCTGATTACGACGATGACGACAGTGATTATGATAGTGAGTCAAATGAAGACTATTCTGACGAAAGTAGTGGCGGCAGCAGGAGCAGAGGAAAAGGAAAGGATTTGGAGCCAGCGAAGAAGCAAACGAAGAAGCCCGGAAGTGGGAAGGTCACACCTAAACCGTTTTTTCCTCTGATTTACGATGACTCCGACTCCAGTGATTATGAAGATGATGAAGAAGATGAAACAACAACTAAGCGACCCTCTTCCTCGTCAACATCATCTAAAAAGAAAAGCAAAGGAGATTCCCCATCCTCAACGATAGAGCCAATTAAGCAAAAGAAGAAAAAGAAGAAAGCAAAAGATTATGACGAGGATGATTTAGAGGAAGCAGAAGACGAATGGGGAATTGACAAATCTCTGAAATGCAAAGATCCAAAAGGAAAATCTGGAATTTGTCAAGAGTACTCAAGATGCTCAATATTTTATAATGAATTGATGGACGATTACGATGACCCAGTAGACCCGGCGGATTATAAATGCCGATTACCTACCCAAGTGGGAATATGTTGTCCGTTGATCAGTGAGAATGATTTGGAACCTGAAGAACCTTTACAAAAGAAAAGCAAATTGAGTATTTCTGGAAATAGGAGGAAACAAAAGAGAAGGGTTATCAATCCTCAAGTTAGGAAGCTTATTAAATCCAACCTGAATAATTCTTTGGATTTTGGAGATTACTTTCTTGAAGATTTGAATGATATTGAGAGGGATTTGCTATCGAGGAGCGTGCAAGTGTCTAGGAATACCCCCGAGTTTGGTCATACAAGATTCTTTCCAGTAAATATAGCATAATTATATATACTTGGCGTCGGACGGAGCTGTTGCATCTGTGATTCTAATCTCTACAAAAATTATTTTTTTATTTGCAGACGTCAAAGCGTATCCGCCAAATTTCCGATATTGGTCTTTCCTTACTACAAACTTCAAACGATATCTCTGAAAGACTTCAGTTGACTAACGAGATTGGAGGACAAGGCTTGAAAAACTTCAAATCCTCAAATATTGAAGCCCTTAATGATCGCTGTCCTTTCCAAAGACCGTGTAGGACTAGTAAATACCGAAGTTCTGATGGATCTTGCAATAATTTACAGAAACCAAAAATGGGGCAATCTCTGACACCTTTAGCAAGAATATTGGAGCCAGCTTACGCCGATGGTATAAAATATTAAAATAAGTATTTACTTGAAATTAAGATCTAATACTGGTGTAAGTCAATCAATAATTTTGAATAGGGCGATGGGTCCCTCGTATTTCTGTGAGGGGATTTGAGCTACCTAGCGCTCGTCTGTTGAGCCAGAATTTCATTAGAGATAGGAACTTCCCGGATAATAGATATACTTTGATGGTTATGCAATTCGGACAGTTTTTGGATCATGATGTAAACAAAATGTTAATTATTCATCCATTTTTCTAACCAACGATCAATATGACTGACTGAATGATTGAGATTTTAATATTTTTTAAAAACATTTTTAGGTCACATCAGTTCCTGTTTTTACGTTTGGTAAATTCAATTACAAAACGCCAAAATAAAAATTAACAAAATCGTTTAATTGACTGTTGAACCAGGTAAAATACTTTTTCAGTACATAATTTGCAATTAAGATGATATTTTATGAAATAGCAAACAATTCTGGAATCAATTGCTGCCAAAATGGTCAATTTCTCGAAGCCAATCTCCGCCACCCCAACTGTTTCCCCATCGAGATCCCAGCAAGCGATCCTTTCTACAGTCGATTCGGCCAACGCTGCATGAATTTCGTTCGTTCTCGCATGGCCCCCAGAATTGACTGCAGCTTAGGCTACGCTGATCAAATGAACGCTCTCACTCATTGGGTGGACGCGTCCAATATTTACGGCAGCACGGATGAACAAACCCGTCAACTTCGTCTGTTCCAAGGAGGTCTTCTCCGCTTCTCGGAATTAGGTGATGGGAAGATGCTTCTCCCGCTAAGGAACACAGGCTCAGGGAATATTGACTACCGAGCTGGAGACGACAGAGTAAATGAAATGCAAGGATTGATGATCATGCATTTGATATGGTTCAGAGAGCACAATCGTTTAGCATTCGAGCTCGCCAGATTGAACCCATTCTGGGAAGATGAAGAACTATTCCAAGAGGCGAGAAGAATTCTCACGGCAGAGTATCAGCACGTAATTTACAACGAGTGGCTCCCCATAATCATCGGAAGAAAGTACATGGAAAAGGCTGGCATTGTGCCATTGACTAAAGGCTACTATAAAGGCTATGATCCGAGAATTGACGCCTCAATTGCCAACGCTTTCTCCGTGGCTGCTTTCAGAATGGGACATACTTTAGTTCAAGGACTCGTCAGATTGATTGATGAATTAGGAAGGGACGATGAGGTTAATGTGATCAGTCAAAATGACGTGAATTCAAGGAGAACACGACAACCCAAACAGGTGGACAAATGGCTAAGAGGCATGGCTCAACAGCCAGTTCAATCCTTTGATCCTTTTATCTCTGAACATGTATGTAATTAAGCGTTTTTTACTTTCTTTTCTTTTATAAAAAACTAAAAATTCAATTTGAATTGTTTACCTTGTAAACTTTATACGCGTCAGTCAGTGCATGAATATGAATAATGCTTCTATTCTTCTCTTACTCGTTTGTCCTTTGTCATGTTAAAAGTTTTAATTTGGTTTTTATAAAAAAAAACTTTTCTTTTCAGTTGAACGGTCGATTGTTCCAAGGTTCCACGGGATTGTTTGGCATGGATTTAAGTTCGTTGAATATTCAACGGAGTAGGGATCACGGCGTGCCAGGATATAATTCATATAGAGAGTTATGCCAAGTTGGAAGGAGAGCGAGGAGCTTTGATGACTATAAAGATTGGATTCCTCCAGAAGTACGTAAAAAATATGGATGGGTGTAGCTCGTAGAATCTTTATCGTTTCTAATAAGCAGCTCGTGTAGTTTGCTTGAAGAAATAGAGTTTTTGGAAAGAAACTGATTGAGCAATGTCGGATGTGTTTTTATGGGGTTTTTCAGACTGTGGATAAAATGAGCCTTTACTATCCTCATCACGATGACGTTGATTTATGGATTGGTGGAATCAACGAGAGACCACTGCCAGGAGCGTTGCAGCCTCATTCATTTTCTCCAGGTAAATAATAATATAAATTGGATAATTTAAAAATGATAAATTGCATTGATCAAGATAATAATTTGGAAAAGGTAGATTATAAAATGTAATTGTGTGCTTAAATATAGATTTTAATCAAAGCATCATTTTATTTCTACTTTCATAAAAATAGAACAATTGAGGGAAATTAGGAAAGTAACGTTTGCGAGAATACTTTGTGATAATGGCGATGAATTGGAGGCGCTGCAACCAGCAGCCTTTTTGCAAGCTGATTTTGATTTGTAAGTTTTTGTATCTTATTGCCCCATAAATTATTTCAACTAATCCTTTGTTTTGATAAATTTTGATTATGTATTTTACAGTAACTCATTGGTAGACTGTAAAAGAAGTACGAGAATTCCTAGGATGAATCTCCGTCTTTGGCAAAAGGAACCCACGCCGCTTGTTTAATCATGTAGATGTAGTTGCAACTTGCAAATTACTTAATTAATTGGATGATTTTTACCGTTTATATTATTTAATAATTTATCGTACCAAAGCACGTAATTTTAACACCCTCCGATGAAGTTAATGTTTAAGTATTATAATCGTTATATTCAATGCCTCGTTGTAATGTAAGCAATTAAAAATTTGAACCTAGAATAATTCATAATATGAATAAATAGCCATGATAAGAGATTTATTGCAATTCTATTCTATAGAAAACATTCCCCCAGAATTTTACACATCACTGATCAGACAATTGTTAAAAACATTTGTTAAAAAGTACAGTGAAGCTACTCATAATTTGAAAACATCTCTACTTCAATTTGAAGCAATGCCAAAAATCTATTGTTACTTTCGGTATGTCTCTTTTAAAAATTATAAAACTTATAGGTTGGGATCTTCCTGTACTTTTAATGGTTAAATAGCAGGGGATGCGGATGCAGCATTGGCAATGGGAGGTCGGTCCTTGAAACAAATCTTTGGCGTAGATAGCCAGCCGTTGCTCCTGTTCTTTGGGTCTCCTGTGAAAACAGGAGCTAGAAAGTGCCAGCAAATATAGTCAGGTACAACGCCCCACCTAATATAAATTCAGGATTGGGAAGTACCAGATAGCAGGTCTCTCTTACCTGGACTTCGCGAATCTGGGAGGATTATGTCGCACTCGCTATGGTCTGGAAAGGGACTGCAAAGTTGGTTGCTACTGCTACGATAGAGTCAACAAATTATTTTATGTTAGTATTCTTACATTAGTTGTCTCAAGTCTAAATCATTAAGTCGATTTATCAACTTATTTAATTGTCTTATTAGTCAGAACTGAAGTAAGCCAGTAAGTTTCAAGCACACTGCTAATGAACCTGTAATAAAATTAGCTTTAGTCATTGACATTCTTATTGAACGTTGCATTACTTAATTATATAGTTGAAAGTATGATGTGTTTTTTAAAAAATAATTGCAATTAATCAGGGATTGGATTGAAATATTAAAAAATACGATGTATCACGCACGATCCTGAAACAAATCTTTGGCGTAGATGGAGTGCCTCTGCCAAGAAACACGGCACGGGAATTAGTTTACTTCTTATGGTTGATAAACTATTACTATACTACGCCCTCCCGTACATCTTAATTGTTTGTTGCTGTTGGAGCATTTGGAAATGAGGAAGGAATCTATGAAGGAAAGCAGGAACTGTATGTTGGAGAGCAGCCAATTAGGAACTACCCAGCTACAGTTCATTGAGCTCGCTTTTTTGATGGACCTTTGCGAAGCTAGGAGGATGGATTACTGATGAATTAATTGGTCGTCCCTAGGAAATGCTGCGAAATTTAATGTGAATCTTCCTAACCAAGAAACAGTATGAATTACTGGTGCAGCCCTGCCTACTGATTTCCATATAAAATCGTTAAATTTTGTAAGTTCTATTTATTTTTTTAATGAAAGGTTAGAAATATATTGTATGCATTTCTCCAAACGTCCAAACCTTACTTTCACATTAATACTGAATGGTGTTTAATTTTAAATAAGAATCATGTTCATACATAAAGTAATATTCATTTCTCATTTCCAAGTTAAACAATGAAGAGAACCTCATAAAAATTTTGATGAAGTACATAATCATTTATTGATTCGTTATTTCTCTTTACTTGCTCTAGATACTTAATACATGACATTAAATACTTTTCACTGGACGTGACCACTACCGCAGACAAGCTTGACCATGGCCGAGCTTACCTATACATGAGCTTGAGCTACAATTACGAGGAACTTTCCTCAAAACACTTTACATACGCTGCGCTGTTATGAATATGAATTGTATTTTTTATAATATGTTCTTATTCTTTCCTTTGTATTGCTAGTTCACTTCATTTAAGTGGGTTATGGAACGATTTTCTGTTGTTCTTTTTAGTTGAGCTCTGTCGTGTTTAATTTTTTATATTATTTGCTATATTGCTGGAATAGTAGAATTGAATTCGCTCATCCTATATTTAAATGCTTGTTCTGCTTTTAAATACTTTTTTTCAATAGAAGGTTTATTTTCTTCATGAAAAATGAAAAGTACTTGAATTCGATTATCTGTATACTTACTGTATGGGTATAAACTTTCTGTCATGGCGTGTAAAATATAATAAGAAACTGTTAATGCATACCTTTCACTAATTGTGAGGATAAAGGATGATATAGGATAATCATGGGTTGAGGGCAAAATCCGAAATCTAATCACATTAAATGGTTGTATTTTTATTAGTTCGGAAGTGATAGGTACTTTCACAACAGATTTTGACATTGGATAAATAAAACTTCGTAGTTGTTTGTGACGCAAAACTGTTTTCTACAGAAAAATAAGAATTATTGATAACGGAAGCACCTACCTAAAGTAAATTCCTTTCTTCTCTTCGCAATAATTTTATTTTTAATTTGGTGACAGATGACAGTTAAACTTCTCTCCAACTGTGTAGTAGTTTAAGTGTAATCAATAGAGAATGGAGAGCGTGGATTTTATCTTTATCGTTTCATTTTCATTTGTAGGAAAAAAGTCGACGAACGTTATAAAATTAATTTTAATTGGTTGGTTGAATACGTTTACTCTTGCAATAAGCAGTGTGTTTGTGGGAGACTTGCTCAAATAATTTCAGTGAAGTAGAAAATATTTAAGAAGTGAGTTTATTTGTTTGTACTTCGTATTATGAACTATGGGAAATTGGCTGAGTGTATTGTTAGGCAAAGAACCCCCAAGCTCGGGTAAAAAAGGAAACAAGGTTTCAAGTCACAACAACGGTCACAGTAATGGAATGAGCTTAAAACAGGCTGCGAATGGAGGACATAATGGAACATCGGTGCATTTATTTGACTTTTCTGGTAAATAAATAATTGTTATAAATATCCTGTTAGAATTCTAGCGTGGCTGTAAAATGAAAAACATGAACCACACTTGTGTGTGATGAAATGCAAGTTCTATTAATGATTGGATTGATTATATCTTTCAGCTGGATCAAAAAGTAAATTTGGAAATGCACAAAGAGGGAGCAGGAGACAAGCGTGGGGTGGTAATCGGGATAATGATGGCGGAAAAAACTTACTGTGATGCGTGTATCTTATCATAGTTACTTATCATTGTTAAACTGTTCATAATATAATATACCTATATACTCCAAAGTCCAAACTTAAACTATAACTTGTTACGCTATTTTCATATCACGTTCAATAAATGTATACGTAGTGCGTAATTAAATTGTATATTTTTCATTTGGATTGTACAGAAAATTTATTTAAAGGTTCGCCGAGTATCTGGATTTACGCAGTTTGATTAATGTTTAATTACCTTTACTTACAATGGAAACCAGATTACTTATCCACTCATTTGTACTCCACACCACCGTCAATGCTATGTTGGCCAGATAAATTGCTTTCGAATTGATTTTTTTCTTGGGATTTCAAAGGATTTTATGTAGTAAAATTATGTACGGAAATAGGATTAGAAAAAAAACAGTCACAAAACTACCTACAAAATTATTCCAAACGATAGTTGCTGTCTGTATTTTTACATTGTATAATCAATTAAGCTAAAAAAATTCCTGTTAGTTTAGATGCATCTATTTTTTAGCTTTAGTGAAAAAAAATATCTGGAGCGAGCCGCTGGAAAGAATACCTGTTCCAGCGAATTAGTTAAACCTTTTATAAATTGCACATTGGCCTTTACGTAGGTATATTACATCGACAATCAAAACTTCAAAAGTTTTCAGTTGTGGTTTGTGTGATGAGCTGAGCTAAACTGGTGCAGTAGAACTGCAAAAAGTACTCAAATGCAAAATAAAAAATAAAAAATCGCACTAGCAGCCAAGATTTCCTGTTTTGTCCCCTGAAATGCGTGCTCCCGGCTTTCACCTTATCTACTTCCTCTCAACCCTTTGTTAGCAGCACCACCTCATGAATTCATTTTAACTCAAAACCTTTCAGTGATATTACCCAATTCATGCATATTTCATGTATATTATTCTTTGCCGTTCTAGCCATCATCATCATCATTATCATCATACAAAGTCTCAAATAAAATGAAAAATTACATTTTATTTTTTTCTTCACAACAAAAGTAAAATGGTTCCGTTGCGCATTATTTGTCATTACTCAGAGAATACGAAGAAAAAGAAAACCTTCAACTTGACCAAACAAGAAACGCTTTTTATATGTTGATATTATTGATGTGTTTGCCAACACACGCTAAACTGAAATATTGCGAATTTGGCTTATTCCGAACAATACTGAAGCATACCAGTCAAAAAAGAAAAAAGGCTGTCGACGACAACGACGATTTAATGTTAATGTGGTTTTCTCTCGTCCTAACTAATTTTTCTTGACGATAGTTTGCAATGCTCCTTCTCGTTTTCTTCCATTTTCTTCTTCGTTTTCTTGTCCTCCTCCTTTCCTCGGTAATTGTTATTGTCACACGAACCGACAAGAGCCAACTTTCTTTTTAGCCACCTCGAACCAATGTCATTATCAAATATCGATAGAATTTTCCTTTCTATTATCTTCACATTATCTTTTCCATATTCGCATATATTGTACTATTATTCTTATTACGTTATGACGTAGTCGCTCTTAGATGAGTGCAGTTAATGGAACAGCAAAAATTCATATTACTTTTACTATGCTATGCTTAATGCGCTGGAACAATATTCCATCTCCATCTTCCCCCATCATTATATAAGAAAAACTTTCATATAAGTGGATACATATGTGCATTGCGTCTACACATCATCATCACGGTTCTATAGATAGAGAGGAGCCCTGTTTGTCAATTTTTCAGAAAAACGTTTCTTTTCACCTGTCACCAACTTCCTTTTCTTATTAGGCTTGTGTGCGATTCTCTCGGAACAATATTTTTCAGCATTTTCACTAGTTTTTTGTCATCCTTCCGTCGTCGTCTTAAGCTTCTTCTTCTACTGCTGCTTTCGTTTTTGCTTTCCTACTTTTTGTAAAATTGAAAGGAGAAAAGAAGAA
>JAHZNJ010001845.1:0-19209 GCA_027744475.1 Lepidocyrtus cf. sotoi NNG-2020 | reverse complement strand
CAGAATCCAGAAAAAGAATATTCTTGAGAGGAAATTCGCCTTTTCCAGTGGATTTGGAGGAAGTTTATGCGTTTTAAAATGCATGTTTTTAATTTTATATGGGTATTTTAAATTAAAAATTAAATAAGTAGCTCATTTTACGCATTTTAGGCGGTAGGTGAAAATAAAATGTGGAATAAATATTACAAAGAACAAGTTAAATTTTAAAGTATCAAAATCAAAACGGTATTATTGGAAATGGATGCAATAAAAGCTTAAATTTTTAAAGTTGATCTCATCGCTGAATGAGAATTACTAAAACTGGTATAGTTTTGAAGAATCGAATAAATTCATCAATGCTGCTAATGAATGGATTTCTGGAATCGGTAATGATCAGTAGAATGAAAAATGGCAAATGTAATTAATTCTTTAATATACGTTCTACGAAATACATTATATTTTGCAGTATCTATTCGTGGGGAAGGCAATGATACTTAAAACTGCTGCCTGCAACTGCAGCGTCTGCTTATTACTATCTATATTCTGCATCATAAAAAGGAAGGAAGCGTTGATGTTTCAATATTCTTTGATAAAAAATAAAGCATAAAATATTTACACTAATTTAATAATAATCTATTTAATTATAAATCTGGCTATTTACTTATGTGTTCAATTTAGTCCGGCAATTAAAAAGAGTTCTGTGCAGTCGATCAGAAGTATCGCTGTGAGAAATAGTTGATTGATGCTTAACTTCCGGTAAGGTACTTCAAGGTCATGTGAAACTGTCATTGCCATATAGCAAAATGTACTCAAAAGGAGAACTTGCTTGCAGTATTGGATCAGAATGGCAAAGCTGTTGCCATTTTTACAAATTTGTTTAAGACATGATGTGTTTTGATACATGAGAAAAGCGAATTAAGTTATTGATTATTCATCTCTCAATGGGAAAAATTTCTTTATTTAGTATTTTAATCAAGGAGTAAGTGCTCATAATAACAACTAAACTAGGCTAAACAAGACTACGGACTTACATAACCTTCAACTTCAACATGCTCAATGATTTTCACATTACAATATACTTGGATGAAAACGGACTGACAACGTGACAATGACTGACAACGGAGATGAAAATGAAACAATGGTGAAGTTAACGCTTCAATTCAATTCGGGAAGATAGTTGAAAATGTTGAAATGCGCTTCTTTTCTACCAGCTATAGTTTTCCTTTCTTCCAGATTAACTCATACTTCCAGACGCTAAACAGAAATTGGACTTGGCCTAAAATTGAACAATCTAAATCTTACTTAACATTTACATAAATTATGATTTTGATTTTCAGAATTGTTTCATGCAAATTAGATAGATGCAGCGCGAATAAATCTACTTGGTCTCTTCTGTGCAAAAATGCATTTTTCACCTTACCGATCGCCGGTTTTGCATTGCTGTGCTTTTACTTTTCTCATTTTGCATATTGCAGAAGAAAAACACCCGAAACCGCAACAACCTCAGTCAGACGAGTCATTCAGACAGCATGCATAGCTAGTAGCGCAGCATATTATAGCTCGCAGCGACAGCATACAATCATACAGCAATGAAAGCATATATTATAGCATAGCAAAAGCAAAATACATTGATTGGATTGCTTGCACTACATACAAGCAAGAAAGGAAGTTTGGTGGATTTTCTCCACGATCACATGTGCATTTGGACAGTTTGTTTATGTTCTCTCTCTTCAATATGTATCAAAACAATTAATTCAATTTAATTGGAAATTAGTTTTTAATTTGATTTGGAGTAGAGGGGGAATCGTGTCAATTTAGTCAATGCAGTTTTATAACGAATAGTCATTACGTAATACTTTGTTAATTCACATTCAAAATTTACCGTAGTAAAGGAGTGAATGAAGAAAAAAGTGATTGTATTGTAATGTTGTTGGATCGCTCAGAACCTGCCATCAAACAGCAAAGTGTTCGTGTAGGTAAGCTAGTTTTTTTTGCAATCCTCATTTATTTGCTAACTGCCGGTAACTGGCCAAAAGGTTCCCGTTTGTTTTTGTCCTCTATTATAATTGATAATTAATTAATGTCACCACCAAGGCCCTGCACCCATGTCAAAATGTGTGATTGCTTTGACCTTGCTATTTAAAGGAAATGAAGAGTTTTTAACTGCAATCTTCATTCATTTTTTATTCAATCAGTTCCAAGCAAGTGGCAAGTGAGCATTTATTTGCAGTTTGAGCATAATATGACAATAAAAAGAAGGAAAATCCAACTTGAACTTCCTTAGTATAAAATTAACGTAAAAATCTATCGATTAGGGGTTCTACCGGTTATCCTTTATTTAACATAGTTTTGTTAACGACGAATGACGAAATTATTTAGTAAGACTTTCCTTACTTGATAATAAACAAGGCAGTTTTGCTTTTTCGCAGCTCGATTGAGCATTGATAAGTAGGTACGGGGCCATAAACAGACAAAGACAACCGCTACAATTTGCAAACCTTGTTAAAAAAGTTAGTGATGATAACGTGCTTCNACAAAGACAACCGCTACAATTTGCAAACCTTGTTAAAAAAGTTAGTGATGATAACGTGCTTCTTGCGCTATAAGACGAGCAATTCGTAGTATCTGGTTTTATGGAGCGTTTTCTAAGAATTGTAATAAAAACATTGTCAATAAGCTCCAATTTAGAGAACAATTGGTTTGGTTTCATCAGCTAATCCGTAATAGTACATTATATTTACATTTCGTAGTAGTCTTTATATTTAGGCCATGAACTTTTATTGTTCATTTTTGAACTGCAGTAATTAATGTCTTACCAATTGATGGTCTGGTGGTGGTACGATGTTTTTAAAATGGTGTCACGACGTACTGTCGTAGTCCGTAGTCATTTTCTAAACCAAAGGGCCCCAATTATTCTATTTTCGCAATGTACAATACAATTTAAGTGATTAATTTACATTCGAAACAATCAACAATCAATCAATAATCATATTTTCATTTTCCCATTTTAGAATCCGAATTGTGTTAAGTCAAATATCCTAACCTAGACCAGGATTGAATCGTGTCGCGTGTTTCATTTCAACTTTGATTCCCTCTCTCATCGTATTGGCAGCTTAAGTTAGAAGTTGGAAGGGTGAGAGAAATGTTACTGCCGAAGCCAAAACCGAGAGAGTAGAACAACGACGTAGACGGGACTCCCCTAAATATCCGAGAAAGCATTGCATTCTTGTTTACTACGTACGTATGTGCAGTTGTGCAGACAGGAAATGGAGTGAGTGAACTTGAGTTGGAATGGAGGAAGTATACTTCTCCCCATAAAAGTATACATACATTATGTAAGCATGTGTTGCTACTTACAAATCATATAAAAATCCAGATTATACATAGATATGAGAAAGAATGGAATTATGTATATGTACTCATTTTTTTTGTATGTTTTTAGTTTACTGAATAGACGTTCCTTATATCCGTGTGGATCCTTTTAAAGTCGCCGTTGCTGTTTGCTTTACCTACACCGATTCCCGTTTCTCTCCCAGCTCAACAACAACAACATTGTTCGTCGGTTTCGGTGTTTTATTCCAGCCTTGTGCTACGGAGAAGAAAAGTGGCCTGACCAACCGACGGAGCTCGCAGATACTCAACTGACTCGATCCCTCCCACAGCTCTCCTCATTCTTCGCAGAAAATTACCCTTTTTCGCCCAATCCAGGAATAAAGTGAGAAGAGAAGATATTTCTTCGTCGTCCTTGCAGCAACCTAAAACTTCCGTGGTTTTGGTTTTTTTATAGCATCTCCGAATTTCCCGGGTGAGTATACCAGTACCGGCTACGGGCTGTGAGTAAAGGTCTATTAAAAAATAGGAATTGTGGCTGAAAGTATTCAATTTTATCTACAAACTCAGCTGATTTGTGAATTTTGTGTCATATTTATTTGCAGTTTCTGTGTTTTTATTGGTCTGATCAGTCTTTCCGATATCATTTTATATACTATTATCAACAATTAGCTTAAAATAAATATCAGCAAGCATCATGGCTCAGATAAATAATAATAATGGACGTGCACGGTGTCCATTATTCGATGACCTCTTAGCTCAAAGAAGAACAACGAATGATTTTCGATGGGCTTCAAGATCTTGGACATCTTCAGATTACTTTTCAAGGGGGGACCCGAAATCAATCAAAGAAGTGTGCCAACATGTTTTGCAAAGTGAACCAGTCGTTGCAGCTGTGAAGGAGGTAAAGCTAAAAATAAAGTTAACACTTAAAAATCCAGATTATAGGATGGAGGATTTTGACAAACTACAACATAACATTAATTATTTCGTTGGTTTGAATGATTCATTTAGGTTGCCAGACTTGAAGGAAAAGAAGAAAGTGAAATACAAAGAAGGGCTCAAGCGATTCTTCATGAAATGTCACATGATTTCCATTTGTATGCAATCCGTTGGTTTGGTCTAGTGCTATCAAAGTTGGGAAAGAGACTGTATTCAAACATTTACGTTAACCGAGAGAAGCTTAATGAGGTTTGTATTCATGAATCATTCATTCAAAGGGATTCAAGGTTGTTTCAATATTAAAAGTTATTCGCAAAGCATGATGTATGGTGCTCACAATTTTTATTTTTTTAGATTCGAAAAGGGTTTGAGAGATATCCTGTAATTTTTCTTCCTACACATCGAAGTTATGTGGACTTTCTGCTCTTATCGTACACTTGCTTCGCGTATTCACTGCCATTGCCAATTATTGCTGCTGGAATGGGTATGGTGTAAACATTAAGCCCAATACTAAACCTTTTCGATTGATTAAAAAATTTTTTTTACCATATCATGGAGAGTGGTGTGTGATAGCAGTAGCAGCATAACGGTAAATAATTAATAATTAACATATTTTTTCTTATTGCTTTGTCTGTGCTTTTTCCAGATTTTATGAACATGACAGGCGTTGCAGAACTTCTCAGGAAATCAGGAGCGTTTTTCATTCGCCGACGATTCGGAAATGATATCCTGTACTGGGCCATCATTAGTGAATACGTCAAGCGCACAATTTTATACGGAGGTCACCCTATGGAATTATTCATCGAGGGAACGAGGAGTAGAACAGGAAAATCCTTGTCGCCAAAGACAGGTAAATTAGCTAGCAACTCTAAATTATAAATGAATGATTGTAATTGTTTACAGTTATCGATTTCGTATTAGGGAGTTAACCAATTTAAGTAATAATTATTTTAATGTTGCACTTTGATAGGTTTATTAACACAAATTCTTGACCTTGTCCGATCAAGAGAAGTACCTGACATTTTGATACTGCCAGTTAGTATGTCATACGACAGGACTCTCGAGGAGAGGCTCTACGCACACGAATTATTAGGGCAACCTAAGCCTAAAGAATCAACCAACGTAAGGAAGAAGCCGACATACAATTAATCGTTTAAAGATTGATTAGCTTAAGCTCTTAACAAATAACCAACAATAAACTAATTTTGTATTTTGAAAATGAACAGGGACTTCTAAAAGCACTCCGCTGGTTGAATTCCCAATCCTACGGCAGTATTTACGTCAACTTTGGCAATTTCATCTCAGTAAATCAATACCTGGGTTTAGATAAACTCGTACCGGGTAATGAGGCTCTATTTAACAAGGGAGTTCGAGATGTATCCATTCAAGTTATAATTAGTCAGCAGGAAAATATCACTGTCCCGCTGTTCTCCGCTGTTGCTACTGCTGCATTGGTTGAGGTAAACGACTAATGACTATGGATTAATTAATTTATAACGAAGGGAAGGACAAAGGGAATATTGCTCAGTTGAGGGACGTTTTTTAAATTGTATTTTGATTTTTTATTTCTGTTTTAGATTTCCATGGGTAAGAAGTCAGTCACACTACCCACTTTAATCAGATACATCATCGGTTTCCAGAAACTTCTCTCAGCTCGAGGCCTCTCATTCGGTTATCCTATGCTGACTGAATCCCTAGAAAAGAATATTTTGTACCTGCTAACCAAAGTCCACAAGAATCTAGTTACTTACGCTCACGTAGACCAACGGGTCTGGTTCAACTTAGATATTCCGGGGGAAGACGAAGTAATCGTTTGTATGCAATTGCAACACTACAGCAATCAATTGGTTTCCCTCTTAATCCCATTCTGTCTGGCGTCATTGGTCACATCTTCCTCATCACTCCGTCCTAAGGATGTTACAGAATCCTCTCAGACTTTTGAAAATGTTTCAATTTCACCAAATCAGGAGGACATTCATAGGTATACGTACTTAAGGCAGTTATTTTCAGAAGAATTCGTCTGCCAGAGAGGTGTGGAGCTCATGGAAATCATGTTTGCGGCGGAGACATGGAATACTTTGATTTTAAGCAGGGATGACAACAGCAACTTCAATATTGAGCCGAGTAGCTTGAAACGTTGCTTGAAGAGGGCACTGGCTCCATTCATTTTAGCTTACTGGGGGCTGGCAACAACACTCTTGGAAGTTAGCCCGGCGGAGCAGCCATTCGAAGTTAAACCTTTCGGAAAATTGTGTCAGGAGACTTTAAGACAGAAGCTGGGTAGACGGATAGGCCAATACTATGGAGCTCTTTCCTTGGATTGTATGAACAATGCAGTGATGTCCTTGATCAACTCGGGCGTGTTGGCCAAAGGAAAAAAGTACGGGATCCTTTCATAATTTTATTTTATACAAAAAAAACGTTTTCTTATTGTTCTGTTCAGATATTGGATAACTTCCTTCTTTACATTTTAAAAATAAAAATGCTTCTTTTCTTTTTAGACCTGGGAGCACCGCACCTGGATTTATCATTGAAGACGTTCACCAAATCAACAACATGAAATCTCACCTTGGTAAGTGCTTTGTTGTTGACCTGTTTTCTTCTTCCTCGCCCACTAACACCAGCACTACCGAAACTAACAGCTTAAACCTGAACGATTATTCAAAAGATATTCTTCGATCATCTTCTTCTTCATCATCATCACCATCATCATCAAAAAGATCAATTTGGAAAGAGCAGGATCCGCAAAAGGAAAATGATATCGACAAAGATTTGGGATTATTACCTAACATTTCTTGTTGAGATTTGAGATGCCTGTCTTGTGAATGTTTGTTGAATTGAAAGATCCTGCATGCAAAGGCAACTGTTTTGTAGATAACTGAATGTATGCTGCCAACTTTCAGCTTAAGTATTCTTTGCTGTGCTGTTATTTTTTTGAAATATTATGGATTGGTTAATTCAAAGAAAAGAAGAAAACTAACAACTTTTTTTCATTTGATTCTGTTTGTTACATTTTTGTATTGAAACGAAATTGAATGATTTCAGTAGAAAATGAAAAGAAGTAGTATGCATGCACCTTGTCTTGAAGTTGATACCTTCTCCTCTCCTACGCATTTTTTTGTTTGCATTTAGCAAAGGGAAAAAAAAACGAAAACAAAGTAGAAAGAAGGATTTCGCTTACCAGCTTTAGCACTAAGAAACCGTAATTTTTTATTCAGTTTTGTCCTTCCATAGAAGTCCTTATAAAATTTAGATTGTGAATGTAAAGAAACGTGAATTTTTCTTACAAAAATATAATGTAGCCTTGCTTGTTCTACGCTGCGTTGATTACTTTGGTCGTTGTTTGTTGCAAGTTACTGCAATATGGTTTATAACTCCATAATAACATCAACATCGTTTTTCTTTTGATCCCCTTTTATTATTATTACGGTACTAACTGTCCTCTTCTTTTTGGGGAATTGTAAATTGTAAAAGCATATTTTTCTTCTGGTTTTATTGCTTGTCTGTCCATTCGTCCATTCCATTTTCTTTTTGGTTAGAAAAATGGTATTATTGCATTTTATGTACTTCTTCTCATCTTTCTTTAATGTTACGTGTAAGTTTTTCATGTTGTATTCTTCGTCGTCTCCACTTCTTTCCTTTCTGCAGTTGTTGTTGCTGAAAAAGAAATGAGATGAAGAGAAAAGAATGAAAAGAAAAAAGAATATTGCATCGCAATTCAATGGAGAATGGAATGATGATGGGTGTAGTAAGTTGTAAGAAAGAAGTATTATATTGCACATAGCTCAGCTCGCACTAGTGAATTTATGATCTTGTTTGTTGTAGTATTTTTTGTATTTATTCGTAAAAATTCATAATAATATACGACGACGGCTCCATTCTTCTATGTAATGAATGATGATTACTTACTTTACTTTTACAAGGAGGAAGGAAGAGTGACCTTCATTTTTACGAAGGGATAAGCAAGATTTTTGTCAAAAAGTATCCAGCAACAATCTTCCATTCCAGTCTTCGCTTTATCAAAAGGAAATATGTAATAAGAATCGAACTTTTAAGGATTTATTTTCATTTCCTTTCTGATGATTGTCCGCTGCTGAAAGAATCATTCATAAAAGAATAAAACGAAACAGTTTTAATGTGCAGGCAGAGGCAGGGTTCTATGATGTAGTATAGCTACTATATTCGCCTTCATTGTTGAAATAAAAAATAGTTTTGGTTTACTGCGAAAAACGGTCTATGTACCTTCACCAGAAAAGCTTCTGGCATTTTCTATTAGAAGAAAACTTTTCTTTAGGAATTGGAAAATGGGGAATGGGCTAAATAAGGAACTGTCAAACTTCAATTTCAAAGTAATAAGCAGCAATAAATAATTCGATTGACTTATCTGTCCATGGGTCCAAATCGAAGTAGGTCATCATCATATTATTATTGTGATGATTTTTAGAAGAAACATTTTGAAAGGAACATCACAAACAGATATTTTCTTCGTGTCTTTTTCAAAGTTTGAGTAAAATGGAATTGATCGGTAGACTGCAAATTGCTTTTTAAAAGTAAAAAATGAAGTTTAGTTCTAATCATGTTCTAATACTTGGTAAACATTCTCTGCACTAATTTAAACAGATCCTTTAGTTTTCCAACTAGTATTAAATTACTTAAAGCATCACTACAGAACTTCTGTTCTTCTACTGAGAAATTTTACGCTAGTACGTAGTAAAGCAAATGTGGTTTCTTTTTTAGTAGATTTCGGCGGACACGGATGACGAATTGCACGATTACCATTCACCATTCATCTCCCTTGCATGATATAATCCTGATTAATGATGTATGTTATTTGTGTATGGTTACATCTGTTCCATCATCGTTTCCCCATCACTAGAATTTCTGTAATATCATCAGCAGTAGCAGCATGACTGTGTGACTGTGACTCTCATTCTCATCCGAGTGAAATAATATCCGTGATATTGCTTTAATATTTTAAGTTTATCTTTAGAAAAACAGCGCAGCAGTATCATTTTGGCTTTAGTAACCGTCGTCGTGTAGTTTTGTCTTTGTCGTTAGTCAGAGACGGTCGTTATGTAATCATAATCAAACCAAGAAGCTTCTGATGTGATGTGGAACTTTCAGCTTCCCCTTTGCAGTATGTAGTACCCGATTTCATTTCGTTTGTCTTTTTTGTTCTCATTGTAAGCAACTTAAGTCAAATGCGCTCACGTACAATTCGTTTTGATGCCAAGCTCATCCGTCATTTTTGGTTTCCCTTAGTCCTGCCTCTCTCTGATTTAATAGTAATCAGTATTGGCTGATGCTGTAGCGTTGTTTGTTGCATAATAACGATTTCGAATTCTCTTTTCTAATTCTGGTTAGATAAATGGTGAATTTAAATTGCAACAAGAAAGAAAAATGCAGAAGCAAAAACAATTCTTCTCAAGTCTCTCTCTTTTAAAAGCATAATCATCGTCCATAATAATCATACTTAAATTTAACGTGAAAATCTCAAATCTCCATCATAAAGACCCTTCTCTCTTTTTCCAAATTACATACTAATTTCCATTTAAAGCTGTTGTTGTTGTTTCTGTTTCTCATTTCGAAAACAGCTCACAGCAATTCTAATTCAGCGATGCAATTCCATTTCTCCTTCTAAAATACTTTTTCTGCGGTTTTTCTCGATTCTCGCCGTAGCAGAAAAAAGTGGTTCATTTCATCTCCATCCTCATCACATCATCTTTCTTTTCCCCTCTCCCTCCTCTTTCTGGAGTGGAGAGAAGAGTAGAGAAAAAGAAGAGTAGGACACTTCACTTTACTTATGTGCTAGAGAAAAAAATTTCTTTCTTCTTCTTCTTCTTCAAATCTTCATCTCATCGTCCCTTTCTTTTTTCTTCCTTCTCTTGATCGTCCGTCATCATCATCAACATCGTCATCTTCGTTCTCATGATCTTTCTAGTAGAAGGAGCTTTTAGTAGCTTCTGGCATTTTCCCAGGCCGTTCGTTCTTCTCTAGCCAAATTCATGTCGATTTTTTTCATGTTTTCTTCCTTTACGAAGAAAGAGCTACTATTTTGAATATAGGTAGATTTTTTCTAAAAAAAAGTACATTTTAGTAGACCTTAGTCTAAGCAGAATAGAGAAAAGTAAAAGAAGGTAACCAGGCATAAGTAAAAAGTAGAAATTCTTTAAAAAGAAGTTAACAATCAGCGTTAAGTCACTCAAATGCGTATATAGTACTTACTAAGAAGACCACAAAAAGCCTTTAAGCTATATTTTCTTTTCTGTTGGAATAAAATTTTTAAAAAGTAAAAAGAGCTGATCATTGTAAAATGTATATATAGTAGTTCAGGAGCGTTGAGCAGAGCAGAAGCATGAACTTTCTTGTTTGTTCTCAGCTCTCTTGTCACAGATAGATAAGTAAAGCTGAAGAAACACTTTTCCATTTTCTCTCTTTATCCTTGTATCCCCTGGAATACTTAAAGTGCATTATTCTTGCTTTGCACATCCGCATTTTGATATTTGGTTCTATTCAAATTCAAATTTAAGAATAAAAAGTAGTTTACAAAGAAAGGAAAATACTAGGCAATCCTTTGAGTTCGAATTTAAATCTTCTTTTTACAGAGAATCAAAGGAAATAGAAATAGGAGAAGTAAAGGGAAAGGGTGGTGCTAGCGCTGATGGTAAAAAATAGTGGAGAAATAAAAATAAAGTAAACAAATTCATGAAGAATCAATACATTATTTTGCTTGTTAGCCGAGCAAGTTTTTAGTCCCCATTTTTCTTCGGGCTCGACTCGACAGTTCCATAGTTCGAGTGAGTAAGTGAGTATTTTAATAGAAAATGAGGATGTTGTCGATACGATAACGATGATTTGTAATAATGATTACGATTACGTTTATGGCTATGCATGATAATAATAATAATATGACCAAGCCAAGGCCAGTACTAGCCAAAGCCAAGCCAAGGCACTCACGAGAGAAAGGAGAGAAATATATTATTACTGTTGAATAGGAAATGAGACCACTTGAAAAAAACGAAAGAGGAATAAAAGAGAAGAAGTCCACTCAATTTCAATAAATATCCAATCCAATACTAAACTAATCCAGATAGGAGCTCACCACTCACTCACATCACCAGCTCTTGAGAAAAGTTCTTTAGGGAAGGAAGAAGGGAAATATTAATGCCTGAAGTGCTTATGCTTAATATATTACGTTGCTGGTAAAATTGTTGTGGTTTTTGATGGGATATTCACATCAGCCGAGAGACTACTACTTATTTGTTTAATAAATATATGCGTGATCAATATGTCTAGCAAGTTTCACAGTTTAGAGCTTCCTCCAGAAAAAAACTGAATAAATATTTTTCAGTTTTGTTGTACTGCTCAAGCTTTAATCAGTATAAAAGAGTGGAGTGGTTGTTGTAGGATGGAGTTGGTTGGAGAAGAATAAGTGGAGTGAAGAGTAATAAATAAAGGAAGCAACAGTCATGTCATAGTCATCGTGGCGTGGTGGTGTTTTCGTGGTCATGATGGCCAGAAGAGAAGAAGAAGAAGTACACACGCACGACGACGACAACGATTGCGAAGAGAACTTCACAGAAAAACGAACGAGAAAAGAAAGAATAGAAAAAGGAACGGATGGATGGATAAAGTTCATGGCTCATGGTTTCCATTTTCATAAGGATGAAAATAAAACTCATTGTCAGGCAGACTATCGAGCGATGGTAGTAGACAAGTAACATTTTATTTCGTAGATTTTTCTTGGTTGGATTAAATTTGCTTTTTGGACTACCTAAAATGCGAAAAATAGAAGAAAGACGGACGGACAATGCTTAACAGAATTAATATATTTTTGGCTTAAGCTTAGTAAATTGCACGCATATGATTATTTTACTGAATCAAATATCTAATGGGAAGAAATATTTATTTATATAAAAAAAAAGAGTTTTAAAGCTTCTGCTGAGCTGGAGCTAATGTGAATGTGAGTTTAGGAGAGGAGTGGAGAAGAAAAGGCATTAGGGTATATCGACGAGCGATGCGATGGCGATTATTATTATGGCAATGATGGCGACCACGTTACTTACACACGTCCTTCCGTTCGTTCGTCGTCCTTTCCCCTTCCATTTTCCATGATGATGATAATGCCTACTTGTAATTTAATGTCTGCTGCTGTGTTTAACTTGTTTGCTGTTTATTGTGCTGCTTCTGTTGTTGAAAATTAATGATTAGATAGGGAAAAAGGTTGTTGTAGTTGTAGTAAATGTAAGCTGTAGGCTGTAGTTGTGTAGATAAGTAAGTACCTCCATCATTATAGGAAATAGTAGAAGGATATATTATTATTCAGTCGTATTTTTCGTACTTACATAGATCATTTGGATTGGATTTTATTTTATTGCATAAAATTTTACGCATGTCCTCTCCTCCTCCTTCTGTTAAACCTACTTGGTTATTTTTTCACAGTGATTCTGATTCTTTGTAGTAAATTGTAAATTATTGTGAGGTACTCGTTGTTACTTAACCTTAATCACTCACAATCAGTGAGCCAGTTAGGTTATGTTTCGGTTTAAAGAGGATGAGCATGAAGAGAGAAGAGGAAAGAAGAAAAAAGGGTTAAAATGTTGTTGAAAATATTATTTTCATCGCGAGAAGAGAAATGAGGAGAGCTTTAAGACAAATGTGTGAGAGCTTTTTTTGGAGAGCTTTCGTAATCTTTCATGATTTTAGCTATTAACATGAATTATGCCCACAGCAGCAGCATCGCAGCGCAGAAGTTTCTTCTTATGCTCTTATTTCACTGAAATCCAAGTCATTAATTGAGCATTTGAGCTATTTTTGCCATAATGATTCCTTTTCATATTTTTATTTTATAAACTTTTCCAACATACTTAAACTCAACATTTAATTGAGAAGCGAGAAGAAAAGCTATGAAGCAAAGGGAAAGGCAATTGCTCTCGTTTTAGTTTTGATATTTAATGATGATAAGTAAACGAAAATAAATGTTTTTAAGATTCAACTTTACTCACTTTCCTACTTAAGTATTTACGCTCGACGCTTTGCTCCAAGGAAAAATTACTTTGTTAACCTGAAATTGATCTTAAGTTTAGATTCAGATTCTTCGTCTTCTCTTCTCAAAATACTTTATCAACATCAAAGGAAAAGGAAGAGAAGTAGAAGAAGGGCGTAGTAAACTTCAATAAAAGTAAAATATATTAAGTTTTTATTGCTGGAAGCAAACGTTCACCTACTTTGCTTTTTGCTTTTGCTTCTACTTTTAATGTTTTGGACACTTACTCAGTTAGCTCAACAACACCGCCATCGGTCTTTTAGTCCTACTTTTTTTTATTTTATCTTTATCGGGTGAAAAAATATAATAATATTAATGGATCACGAGAGCTCGAGAGGAAAGCACGACGTTTTGGATTATAGCTTTTGGATTCAACAAGCTAGAAAGAAACAAAAGGGCTCGGCTTTCTATTCTCCGTTCCTTAAAACAAAATTGTAACTAAAAAATAGGGCTCCCCCTTCTTTTTCCTTGCAGCTTCACTTAAATTTTTTCAACAAAGGAAAAAATAACTAGTTTCACCAATAATGACGATGATTATTCCATTTTTATTATTTTTTACTAACTAAAGAAGAGCATGTGCGGTGCGAGTTCTGGAGTACCTTTTACATCAAGTAGAAACAGTGAAACAAAATGTTTTTTGTTCTCTTCGAATCGGATAATATAAAAAGGATCGATTCCATCAGAAAATTTCAAATGAAGTTTTATTTTATTACACAAAGCTTGGCGGTGTGGTGTGTAGCAGCGTTATCCTAACAAAAATTTTGTAGTTAATTTAAGATGAAAGCTCCGCTTATTTCATATTAGATGAAAATGATGATGGTGATGATGATAATGTTGATGAAGGGAGAGAGAAAAAACGAGAGAAAATGGAATTACTAAAGTGCTTTGTATTTAAGATAAGATAGGGAAAAAGAACTTTAACTGAACTGATGGGAATAAATGTATTTTGTATGTTTTTTTCTTCTTTTCTTTCTCTAGGTAAATTGATGGGAGACTTGTATTCATCATCGACTCAATCCAGCCCTGGAGCTGCAGAAGCTTCATCATCATCATCATCAACTACAGCAGCAGCAGTAGTTGGAGTCGTTGGAGGAACAGCAGGAGGAAGCCAAGTGCCAGATTCATCTAAGCAGATCCTTTGTCTCCGTAGTAAGCTTTGAAAGCTCCTCCATAGTAAGTAATAAAAAGAGAGGAGAACAACAGAACGTGGAACATGAGAAGAAGGAGAACTAACTGGTGGAAGGAAGGGAGAAAAAAATATATTTAAGGCGAAGTGAAACGAATACGACGAAGCAAGCTTCAATCACAGCATGCACCAGTCATTAAGTTCTTTCTACTCTTTTACTTTACTTTACTTAGGGAGACTATCTGTAGGGAGTTTAGTTTTAGTTAGGGACTGATTTTTTTTGTGAATGGAAATGGAAGATGAAGAAGAATGAAAATGACTTTTTTGTCCATTCTTTAGTAAAATATCATCTGCACTCTCAGCAGCAGTAGAATAAAGTAAGTAAGTAGTAGTCGACGACGCGACGTACTTATTTTGTACAAGTTAACATTTAACAAGCAAAAATCCAGTTTGAAAAATTTACTTCGGTAGAATAGAATTATTGAAGAGATGAAGTTAGTGAAATGAAAACTTACACTGCTTACAACATCCGCTCGCGCTGTTATGTAATAATACCAGTAGAAGTAGCAGAAACAGAAGCTAAATACATATTATTATGATTTTCTGCTTTATTTTATTTTATACGAGAGTATTATTTCTTTTCCTCGTTATTACTAGGAGGGTTCTTCTATTGATGGTGTGTGTGGGGTAGAGGAAAACGAAAGGTACAATATGATGACATGGATGATGTGATGAAAAAAGTAAAAAAGAAAACTAGATGAATTTTCGTTGTAAAGTGAGTCCAACCGACACGATATCCATCCTCCTTTTCCTTTCCGTTTTTACCTACCACTACCAGGTTACATTACAACCACTTCCCTTTTTCTTTGAAGATTGAAGAAGTACAGACAGAAGGAGAAGAAGAAAAAACCGATAAGGTTTAGTTAGGTTTTTAGTTTTTATTCTGTGTGAGTGTGTCAGTCATAAGATCATTGCTGCATTGCATTTTTACTTTTTCCCCATTTCAAAGATCAAGTTACAAAACCTCTCTTACTTAACTTACGTAAGGAAGAACGGAGAATAAATAAGCTTTTGAAGGGAAAGGAAGGAGATGAAGATGAAGAGGAGAATATATTTACATTTTATGAAGAAATGACGGGAAATATCCTTATTTTCCTGTGATGTTGTTGTTACTTTTTACTTCACTTCATTTTACTCTTCTCTTCTTTTTTCTTTATATTAAAAAGCTAGGAAAAGGTAGAAGTATAAGTATAGAGTAGTTACGTTACAACTACTGCGAAGTAAACTGTTGTTGGCGCTGTCTAGTTTTCCCCATTAAAAGCCAAAAGTTGCGTCGTTTCTCATGTTCTTCTTTCCCCCTTCTACTTATTTTCTGCATTACATTAACCATTTCAAGAACAAGAATAAAAAGACAGAAAGAAAGAAAGATCATTTACGTACAACCATTCCACTTTACTTCTTCTCTCCCCGTTTTACTTACTTCTTTTTTTGCTTACACTTTTACTTTACTGAATCAAAAGAAGCCAAAGTAAAATTCTGCTGCTGATGCTGCTCCTGGTTTTTGTTAGTGAGCGAATCTCTGCTAGTCTTTTTATTGGTAGGACGACATCGTTTTACGTAAGTAAGGAGGTAAGTACGTAAATGCAGGGGATCTGTGAAAGAAAGACGGCAGTCGTGAAGTAGAACTTCTCTCGGCGACAACAACTTCTACTACACAGCCGCAGCAGCATCAATATCATTCATGATGAAGAACGATGATGTGAAGGTGATCTTTCCTCTTTTTCTGCTCATGAAACTAACTCGTTGAGCGAGAGAGAAGAAAAAACTCATTTTCTTTCTCTTCTTCTCTCACATTCGCATTGAATTGAAAGCAATAATATAGAAGCTTTATACGACGAGGTAGAGAGCAGCAGACACGCTCGACGTAGAGTGGAGTGTAGACGGGGAAGAAAAATGCGTGAGAATATTTTTTGCATGAGTTTTTTTCTATCCACACAAGCCACAACTAAACAGCCTGCCTTTCCTTTCTTTCCTTTTTCATTCTTGTTGTTCAATTCTTTTAATGCTGGTGTGGCATGAAATAACTTGAATATTTTCTTGTTAAGTAGATTCAAAACGAAATTATATAGAAGAAAGGATTAAGTTCATGTTTTTGTTTAGCTGCTGCTTTGTTTCAGTATAAGTAGAGTTAGAGTAAAAGTAAAGTGGAGAAGAAAAGGAGGAGGGCTGGCTGGCTCGCTCGCGAACTAAGGAGCGAGCGAGTTCAATTTGATTTGATAGGATATTTTTATGCTGTCATCATGCGTGTGAGAATGTCTAAGCTAAGCCAAGCAGGCGAGCAAGGTGGTCACAATAATAACGGGAAAATAACAACATTTTTCTCTATTTTTTTCATTTCACTTATTACACCTCACATCTGGTTCTGCTGCTCAAGACTGGTCTAGTCTGGAGCTAAGCTAGCTGTAAGCTAACATTAAAAACATATTTGGTATTTCCTCTTTTCCTTTCCTCCTCTCCTCCTTCTTGTTTGTTGGTCTAATTAAGTACGCTTTGTACACGAATTACATTTATCTGGTCAACGCAATGCGCGGTGCGACGAAGAAACAATATTTTTAAAAGTTTAATCTTCAAATATAATCATCGAAGAAATGAAAAAAATAAGATGAGAATTAGATTTAGAGAACATTCACGGTCCATAGATATTTAAGTTCTCATTTTTTAATTGTCATTCCCTTTCCACAAGTCATTAGTCATTTTCTTCTCCGTTCGTCTTTTTTGGTGGCTGGTGATGATGATAAGAAAAGAAAGAAAGCAGATTGAAGTGTTTTTGTTGTCGTTGTTGTTGTATCCTTCATTTCCTTTCTTCATATTATTCGTATTGCATGACGATTGACGATGTTACTTAATGTTCTGCTACGCTGCTGCTGCTTCTGTCTGGGAGATGAGAGTTTAGAATAAGGCTTCGTGCTCAAATTTCTGCTACTTACAATTGAAATAGAGTTGAGTGAGTTGAAACTTGAAAACATTGTTGCTGCGATTATGATAATAAAATAATAATGACACGACATGACACAATGGACGATAATGAAGCAGAAGAAGGAGTGCAATAGGAAGATTTAATTTTGAGGTCATTCTATCGAGGATGTAATCTATCATCACACTCAACGTATAAACTCAAACCAAACTCACTATCATTAAGATTACGTTAAGATTCTCTACTGATGATTACTATTATGATTATTACATAAATATACTTTATTAACTTAATCTTTAAATCTTAACTGACATGGTGGTAGTGGTAGTGGTAAGGTTGTTATTATTATTTAACTGCAAAACTGGTAAATAAAATGAAGTAATTATACAAGTCTTGTCGTACAAAGTACCTCTCTTCTCCTCTTCGTCGTATTAGCTTAAGTATTGAATAATGAACATTTACAAATATTTAAGCAAAGTAAGTATTTATGAATATGGGTACGTAGTATATGTAAAAGAAAGTTAAGCAGTAGCTATCTTTTTGATACAGTTTTTGTACAGAACCAATGGAAAATATTATCAAGATGCGTACAAGAAATTATTAAAAATGAACATTTTAGCTTTAATTAAAAAGATTTTTATATCTAGAATTAATCTTAAAATCTTAATGAGATATAATTCCATTTATTGGGAACATAACTTCAACGTAGAAATTTTAAACATATAGCGAGTAATTTAAAGCTGTTTTAATTCTTCATAGTAAAAGTTATTATCTAATTCAGGAAAAAGGAGTGAGCGCAGAGCAAACGAGAGGAAGTAGAATAAATTTAAGCAAAGCTTTCTAAGGCTATGGATCATCATTCATGTTGTTGACATAATAAGAGTTGAAGTTTTTCTTCTTTGCTGCTTCGGCAATCTTCCTCTTCCTGTGTGTAAAGTAAAGTTTGCTTTAAATGTTTACTTTAAATTCAGAGTGTGAGTATGAAAATGTTCAATGTTGAATGTTTCTAGTTTCTCTAGTAAGTTTGTTCATTCAGTTATCTAAATAGCTTTACTTCTTGCAAAGATATCTTAAGTATTAATGTACTCTGTATTATTGCACTGTCTCTGCACTAATTGCACTGCAGATTGTAAATTTTAGTTTAGTCTTTTGGATAAGTCATTAAACGTGCTGGTGATGATGGAGTGGAGAGAGAAAGGAAATGTTCATTTTCCTTTTCTGTTCTTTCTTTAAGTCAACTGCCGCTGAGCTGCCGTGCTAAAGTGAAGTTCATCATGTGCTCATTTAATATGTAACCAGTCCAAAACGATACGAATGTAAACTGTAACTGTATTTAACGAGCCAGTCAGTTATTAAGAATTTCTGGTCATTCTTCGTTCGTCAATGCAACTTTAATTTTAAGCTTTAAACATTGTATTTATATTTAATGAAGTATTATAAAAATATTTAGTAAATCATAAGTATTATTCCGTATTTTGTCGAGTTTTATTGAAAAATCAAGTTTTATTTGGTAATTGATAATTAGTTAGCCATCCAACCGTAATAACTACTAAAGCAAATTCCAAAAAAGAAAGACAAACAAATGTTAAAATAAGAACGTGTGCAGTACTGGATTGAGTAGGTTTAAATAACATGAAGTCAAATGAAAATTAAATGCAAATTAGTATTTTTCCTGGAACTTATTCATGTCATATTTTGTTAAAAATTAAGTTTGTTTAGCTTTATTTAAGTAAGTGTTATTAAGGTATTAGTGAACAGTGGATGCTGACACGGTACATATTTACCTACTTGTATATCGCTAATTGCTAATTT
>JAHZNJ010001844.1:0-13090 GCA_027744475.1 Lepidocyrtus cf. sotoi NNG-2020 | reverse complement strand
GCGCGGGTGTTTAAAAATGGAGCGAGTGGTCAAATATGGCGCGGGTGGTCAAATATGGCGCGGGTGGTCAAATATGGCGCGGGTGGTCAAATATGGCGCGGGTGGTTAAATATGGCGCGGGTGGTCAATTAAAGCGCGGATGGTTAAATATGGCGCGGGTGGTCAATTAAAGCGCGGATGGTCAAATATGGCGCGGATGGTCAAATATGGCGCGGGTGGTCAAATATGGCGCGGATGGTCAAATATGGCGCGGGTGGTCAAATATAGCGCAGATGGTCAAATATGTCGCGGGTGGTCAAATATGGCGCGGGTACCCAAATATTGTGCTTTGCTACAAGCTAGTATTTACACCGCTTTGCAAGCGTTTATTCTATTCCTTTTCTTCCCTACGAACTAGGTTCTGCTACTGTTGCTGCTGCTGTGATAACACGAAAATTCCACAGCGTTTTTAAACTTAATGTTTGGGGATTTATTAAGAAGATATCTATGTTTGTAAAGCATAGAAACGAAAATCTGCATATTCTTATGATAAGCCTTTCACGTTCTTTTCCTTTCGCAAAAATATGTAGAGTACAGACAGACAAGAAGCATATTATTATCATTATCATCTCCATCATCTCCATCATTTTCATCATCATCATATACCTAAATAGTATGCATGCAATGGGGAAGAAGTCGCATAGTCCCGCCATACTGCGTAGCGTGGACAAGCCCGTATATTTTGTGCAAGAGAGCTAAAAATTTGGTTGTAAAGAAGTGTGATAGAATGAGGAAGTTTTTGAGGGCTTGCACGAAAAACTTGCTTCTTATCAGGGTTGAGCTTGGGCTGGGCTGCTTTGCTTCGAAAAAGAGAGGAAAGTTCCGATTTTTTTATACTTTTTTTTTATTATAGAAAGATTTTTAGTCGTTATAGTAGTAGAAGCAGCAGCAACGATGGTGTCCACATCTTTCTCTACTTCAGCTTGCATTTTGCATCTAAATATTCTGTATAACCAAATCTGTTTTAGTTTTCCCTTGATATTTCTCCACCATTCTGGAAAGTGAAGGAGTTTATCCCACATGGTATGATGATGGTAGCGTAGCGGTAGTGGTGTGGTGTGGTTGCTTCGTTGTAGGCCTAAAAGTTGAGTTAGGATTTCTTCCTTTTTCTTCTTAAATACAAACTGGGTGCGTACAGCTGGTTTTGTGGACTACATTGTCACTCGTGCTTGACATGTCGTCGTCGTGCTAGTAAAAGAAGACGGCCATTTTACCTACTAAGCAAACGTATTCATGTAGCGTTCTTTGATCGTTCTACTCTGGTATGGCGTTTGTTCGTTCGTTGGTGATTTTGTATGTGCTTGTTCCACTTTAAAATCTGGAATAATCGTCATCCTCCTCCACATCATCATCATTCTCATCATCATCGTCATACTAAATTCTACTCAGGTTTTCTCTTGGAAGAACTCAAATGGAAAGCGCATTTTAAACAAATGTAGAAAATACAGGCTTGATGCTGAGCAGTAAATTTTGCTTGATTCGTCATTGCAACCTAGAGCTAAAGAAACAACGAGAACAACAAACATTCTTGTTTATGAACGTACGTAGATAGTAATAATAAACAAGGTTAGAATTTATGGCGAATAATAATATGATCACATCACAATATCACATAATCAAAAGATATTCTCTTTAGTCATCTAAATAAATGCAAATGAAATGAAACGTGCTCTAATATAGTGATTCAACTAACTTTTCTTTCTCAATTTTTGCGAATCTGCAATCATTTCACGGCACTCGTTATTTTATGGAGTAGCCCTGCTCTTGCTTTCTGTCTCCAATTATGTTGATATTTTCATCCCTTTCCAGCAGCAGCAGCAGCAGCAGCAGCATCATAACAAGCATTTATGCTTCAAAAGCAAAAAGAAAGCATTATTGAAGCTAGTATGTATCCATTCAGTAAAGAATTACGTCAGTAAAAATAATCCACCTATATTTCCAATTCCAGCTTTTTCTTGTAGGCGAGTGAGAGAACAGATTGCAGAGAAGAACTTACTTATTTGACTTAACTTACGTTATAGTTTTGTGTGAACGAGTCGATGAATAAGTTGAAAAAAAATATGTATTTTTCTTTCTCCATTACCATGTCAAACCTATTCCTCTCTGCTGCTGCTAGTTTAGTGTTAGGAAGGAAAATAAAGAAGGAAAAAGTGAAAGTAAAAAGAATTATATCCAAACACATACAAAAAATGCAGAGCTAACGCAAAAGTGGTGGTGATGATGATGGTGACTAAAATCAACGAAAAGGAAATAAGGTCGTCGTCGTAGTAGTAATCATGATCGTAAAAAGCCTTTTTGCCCATTGTTTTCTTTTGAGATAGGTGTGCCACAAATACTACATGTAGTAGAGTAGCAGCAGTAGCTGAATAATTGCTGTCATTCAATTTAATGGTAATTGCTTTTTGCATGAGTTCTTCTCTGACTTTCTCTCTCTGTCTCTCTTTTTGTGCTATACTGCCTCTTCCTTCTTCTTTTTTTTTTTGCTTTCTGCTGCTGCTGCTGCTTGATCGCCGTTGGAAATGGAATGTATGATGATGTTGATGAGGATGACTGCATAAGCCATCATCATCGTGATTTTGTGAAGCGAGAGTCTTCTTAGAGAAGAAGATGCCTGATCGGATGATGCCGAGAATTGTACTTATGAGGGAAGAGAAAGAACGAAAGAATTTCCGCGATATTATTAGTTTCACTATTATGCCAATGTAATGCCAACAACTACTCTCTATAATTTCTCTAATGACTATAATATTCATTCATTTCTACCCATACAATAATAATGCGCTTCCATACCACCACTCTTTTTTTCGTTTTCTTTTTCTTACACCGGGATTTTCTTCTTTTTTTCTTTTCATGTAAAAATCCGTAGGCTCGCTGTAGAAGTTATTCATAACTTGATGAGGACGTTGATAGTGAGTGGGTTTCTTTTCAGTCACAGTAGTTGGTAAAGTCTCCTTTAACTACTTCTTATAACTCTTTCACTATCTGATTGTCAATTTTTCAACTTCCAAAAAAACGTAAATAGGCTCATTGCTTTCTCTTTCTCACTCTTTTCTTTAATCTGGTGGGAGCTAAGTTCAAAATAATACAGAACCATAACCAACAACATCCATATCGTTTTTGTCGTATTTGTAGTCTTTCCTTTTCTCTTCTGCTTTCTTCTTCAATTCACGCCAAGTTGATTGTGTCAAATATGCAGGAGCACAAATAAAAATCTCAAGGTTTGAATCTATTCTATTCCATCGAATAAAAGCAACTGACTTCTTCATTGTTCAAATTATACACACATAATATGCTCTTCTTCTCCACATATCCTTGCTGCTGCTGCTGACATGCATGTCACCCTGTCGCCGTGTGAAGAAGTTTATTACAATCATTACTGTAGAACAGGAAGTTGTATATAGTGCATTCATTCAAGCGAAGAACAAAAGCGAGAATGAAAGTTTTCTAAACTCAAACCAACATAAACATATATTATTCACTTCTTTTTTTATTTTTTTATTATTATGCCTTTTGTCATTAACAATTTTTCTTCCTTCGTAAAATAATAAAAGGTATTGTTCTCAATCAAGTAGAAGAAACTACTTTTTTTTATTATTATGATTATTTTTCCTACTTTACTTCTTCTACAAACCATGAGCCTGAGTTTTTGTAAACTGTCAAGTTCTTTATAAAGATATTTTCACAGCACATATAAAAACATCTGCAAACTTGACTTCTGCTTCTCATGTAGTACATATAGTCATTACGTAATTACATGTTTTACAAGGACACTCACTCATTCATGAGAAAAAGCTTTCACATATTATTGGGCTCTGCTCAAGTAGTGTGAATCACTCGATTCTTACTTATATGATGATAATGAATGATAAATGAATAAAATTTGATGCAGCAAAAATTACCTACGTCACTAGTCACTATAAATAGAAATGAATGAATGAATGAGTGCAATCAGTTGATTTCACCAGGGAAAAACTCACAAATTACTCTGCTTGATTCCAAACACCTGGCTAAAGATGATAGTATTTGTTCGACTATTATAATTTGGTGCGTGTCACGGTGGTGCTACGTTTTGCTTAGTTATCGGAATTGGAATTTTTTTCATGCTCTCTGAAGCTCTAGTTCCATTCCACAAGATTATTAAAGTTGACTTATTTTTTCATTTGTATGCGTAACTAGGCACTATATTAGTGAAAGCACTTGCTGCTGCTGCTGCTGCTGCTGCTGAAAGAAAGTCTGACAACGCCACGCAACGCGATGATGATCATAATGATAATATCTTTCGGTTGTCTAGTCAGGAATGATGATGATGATGATGATGTTGATACTCAAGTTGTTGGATGTCATTTTATACTACTACTTTGCTGCTACTCCTGCTGCGATGATGATGTTCATTTCACAATTCATGGTGAATTTCCTCCTCTTTACAAGAAAATATATGAAAGCGCTTATAGAATAGATCCATAGGACTGGAAGTTATCTTCCAGCATTCAAAATTGCTGCTGATGATGATAATGATACCTACATAGTTGCTGTCAGTATTAGTGAGCTGACATGTGAGAGTGAAATCTAAATCTTTGAGGAATCAAAATTTGGTTCCTCTTCGTTTTTTATCTTAAAAATATGGAACGTTAACGTTCCGTTATAGCCTTGGGATTACTAAAGCAATGCGTCCTCGTGTTCTCAAGTCACTTTTCATGTTTAGGAAGGAAAGGAATGTAATTGTGTACCTATAAAATGAAGTCAGAAGCAGTGTTGGTGGTGGTGGTTGTGATGGAAGTAGTGGTGGTTTGGTTTGGTTGATAATGTGATTTGGAAGCAACAATTCTAATTTGTGAATTTAAAAAAGTAGGAGAGGAAGAAGAAGTCGTTAGTGTGCTTCTCTAAGTCTCTCTCTGACTGACTCTGAGTCTTTTGACTTAAGTTAAGTTTCCGGATGATGAGCTGGTGGATTCCTTCGATTCCTGTTGTAAATGGGAATTTAACAAATTCCCAAATACATTTTAAATGATGAAAATTCTACAGATTTGACAAGTTGTCTTTATTCTTCTCTTCCTGGGGTTCCTCTTCCTCTCTCTTTCCTTTCTACCCTCCCATGCCTATAGTAGACATGGACGTAAACACACAAATTCCCTTTCTCTCTTTTTCTCTCTCCCACTAAAGTTCGTACCCCTTCACTTATAGAAAATTCATCGGAAATTGGTCCGCTATTCCAGCAAATTACAGAATGTCCGGTGGGATCGTAAAACTTATTCGATAAGTTGAGATTGAGGAAAGAAGTAAGAAGTGGAGCAAGAAATATTCAAAGGGAGAGAGGGAATGAGAAAGGGAGGGTAGCAAGCAAGCCGAGAAGAATGTCTAGAGAGACTTTAAAGTTGTAGAAAGAAACAGAGAAGAGTTGGAAAGAGAGAGGGAGAAAGTTAGCAAAGAATAGTGCACAGATAAGTAAAATGAATGCTACCTTATTTCCTTTTCCAACAAGTCCTTTGCCATTAAAGGAAAAGGAAGTTTCCAATTCTTCACTCGTTTCTCCTTCTTCGTCTTCCCTGTTTTTTATCCTTTTTGCTCGTTATGTCTTTCTCTCTTTCCATTTTCCCACTACCCCTAAAGTTTTAAGGAACTTAGGTAGGTAGATACATGCAAGTACATATATATGTGCTCTTTCTCTCTTCCTCATGACAGGTTAATGAACGTCGAAGTCCAAACATATATCTTAAATCTTTTGTAGGAAAATGGGGTAAAATTCAACGAATCTGTCGTCCTACTCCTACTTTCTTGTTACTTGTATGTGTTTTGAGGGAAAACTAATTTAGATAGAAAAGCAATTTGAGGAAGAAGAAGAAGAAGAAGAAGAAGAAGAAATAATATGAATAAATTCATATTGACAAACGTACAAACATAATATCCATCCTTGTTTACTTCCTAGTTCAGTTCCTCTCTTCGATAAACGTTCTACTTCTCCTCTTTGGTCCTCCTCGTGGGTAGTACTCAATGTTTCTGCTGCTGTTCTGTTGCTTTCAATTGCTTCTATTACCTTATGCATAGTGTACAGACATGGACATCTCTTACAAAATTTGCTTGATGAGAATGTAAAGGAGTAACGGAGCTGGAGAAATCAAATTCTTATTCGTATTGTTTTATGTTTCTACTATTTCTAGATCCTGCTTGACTAACTCTTGAAAGTAATCTTTATCCTAAACAATATCTTTTTGGCATTGTCATAGGATGGCACTGGAATAAGAAGCATCGTTTTTCTCCCTTCATTTTATTTCGCAGAATAATTTCTTATTACTTGTTTCAGTTGTTTTTTCCGTATTTCATTGAGAAATTTTCATTCACTTGCAGCCCAACATAGAAGCTGAGAAAGAATAAAGAAAATTCCAATTTATCTTTTTGCAGTGTACATAGTTTAAAGAAGGACTGCAGCAGAAAAAGAGAAAATATATTTTTACATGCAAATTGACTCCGGTAATTTATCGTTGTTGAGTTTCTTTTATGTATTAAAATCTGTAGTGGTAGTGGTGAGGTGAGATGTAGTGAAACGAGTGAGAATTGTTCCTTTCTTTGTCAGAAGGAATAGGTCACTGGTGTGCTACTAGAACAGCTCTACAACTGCTGCAAAACCCATCGTCTCCACTTCCGTTTTCTATTTTTCTTCCGTGAAGCATTTCCATTTTGAAAAACGGTGGATGTGGATGATGACGATAACGTCCAACTCAATTTAGGTAGGTATGCACACACGTACCTATGTACCTAGGTTAAATGTTTAAATCTGACCTATCCTTTTCCTGAACTAAATTGAACCAAACTCTATTATGTGTCGTTTTAAGTTCAATCTCTCTCTCCCTCTGTAAAATGTTTTCTTTCACAAGAGTACACAAATAACGATAAAATTTACGTTTCTCGGGATGTCCACACATGTGTAATGTAACGTAGGAAAACTCGAAGTAACAACAACTTCTTCCCAATTCTTGAACTGTGTGAACTCAAAGAATGTTGTTTATTTATACGTAGAATGTAGTTTGGTAGTATCCGATGTAATACAAATTGGAAAGGTTGATGATAATAAAGAAGTTGAACCCGACATCGATATTTATTAAGTGTAGTAGAGAGGAGAAGAAATAGAAGGGAAAATATTGTATTGTATTGTGTTGTATTGTAAGTGGAAAAAGGGAACGTAGACGTCAGCAGAATGGTAATCTTTAAAAGTTTTATCAACTTACATTTTATTATTACTTGTTTTCCTCCTTCCTCAACTTCGCTTCGTGTTCGATCCCAAATCATACTTTCCTTCTTCGTGTCTTCAGTAACAGAAAAAAAGGAACGAGAGAGAGAGATACGGATGGATTTACTTCTTTCTCCCTGTGCTTTCAATTACTATAGCCTTCAATGTCTTAAAAATGTAGTTTGCTTTTTGTAACAGAAGAAGAAGAAGAAGAAGAAGAGGAGAAGAGAAAGAAGTGAATTGGAAACTTTGTTTTTGTTGTTGTGTAGTACTACAACAACAAAAAACTTCTTCCCTTTTATTCTTCAGTTACAACAAACAACATCACTACACCACCGCTTATACTTTTGTTACAACTACTATCATTGTAGAGAAAGTGTGAAGGAGATGGATTCAAGTAAGTTTGTAATTGAGAGTAAAAAAGGTAAAAAAAAATATAGCAGTGAGAAGTAGTTACGCGTGTGTATCTATATCTACCTAGTAGAAGAGATATTTTGTTGTCTTGTCCAGATTTATTTGTGTGACATTATGATGGCAAGGAGGAGTTGTTGGTTTCTTTTCCTTTCTCTCTTCCCTAAACTTACATTTTACATTAAGGTAGATTTTTTTTTCTTTTTTTCTTTCTTGTTTTCGCCTTTAAAGAGAATCATTTCTTCTTCATCCTTAAAGTTATTGTGCTGCTGGAAATAAACTTGTCTTTCCTCGATCCAGCAGTAACAGCGGTGGAAAGATACATATTTTTTTCTGTATTTTCATGTTCTTCCTTGTAAACTGAACTTTTGTACATATGATTATACTTATTTGGCCAGCTTAACACATAATATATATAATGATAAGAAGTACCTATGTACGTTTACTGGATTTCTTCTTAAGTTTTAAAAACTTGGCAATTGTACGGGAAAAGCAAGAAAGGAGGAGGAAGAACGAAGGCAGGAGAATTTACTAACTCCCTCCGAAATGTAATAATGATGATGATGATGATGTTGATGATAACACACTTGGGGAACCACCCACCTACACCTACACCGACATAACACGGATTGAATTTACATTTTCCTAGAGTAATATAATATGCCTAGTGGAACAATAAATTTTGTTTTCAACTCTTCTCGCACTCTCTCTCTCTTTATTCTTCTTCCTCAGCTCACTTTCCAAACTAACGGAGAATTTAGCACCGGTTAGATGAACAGTGATGGGTGTTAGATTGATATAAGATATGAGAAGAAAATTAAATCCTACTTTCTCATTCTCTTCTAACATCCACCCGCTCCTCCCCCTCCCCTTTCATACAATCTCTACTCATTTTGATGCTCTAACGCAACGTATAATAAGGCAAATTAGTTTCTTCTGATAAACATGTCTAATATTATTTTATCTTTGCTTTTCTGAAGTGAGGTAGATAATGGCAAATGAATAACAATAAAGAAGTTTGGAAGAGTTATAGCAAAAATGAATGATACTAACAGTAAATTAGATATTATATCAGCTTAGAAGTTTTTCTTTTTCTACGAGTATCTTGGCTTGGGTAATTTATAATAGGTTATAAGAATAGCCTTTCTTTGCACAAGCAATGCCAAACAAAGTATTCTCAATTACTAATTAAGTCATGAATCGAAAGAAAGTTAGAGTAATAGCAGCAGCAGCAGGAGCAATAATTTTTGCTAATAATTTATTGATTGCTAAATGGTAATCGGAATTTAAAAATTTCATACATCTTTGTAAAGTAGTAGGGCACTAAAAGGATAGTAATTGATGATCATGAAATGAACATAATAGTTTTGGAAATCTCTCAACAGCAGCACTAGCAAAGCAAATGGGAACTGGACTAGCATAAAATTGAGCCCTTTATTATGCATCATCCAACGAAAGGACAGTACACAGTAGAAAAAACACTCACTCATTTATTATTATGAAGGTGAAGCAAACAACAACAAAAAACAAACAAACAAAAATAAAAACCAAACTGCATAATACAGAATAAAGTAAAGTAGCAGGTTTGACGGAAGGAGAGCTGTTTTCTTCTTTTGCTTTCTTCCTTTCTTCTTTATTTCTTTCTTTTTTTGTGCAGGCAGGCGCCCCTGAAGATCTCATTAATGCCAAGTTTCAACTTGGGAGTATACAAATTATGCATCTCTTCCAAGAGAATTCCTGTCTGCCTTGTTGATTCTTTTTGCAGATATTATTATTGTTCCGAGTGGTTCTCCGTTCCCACAACCGCTGCTGCTGCTGCTGCTGTTGCGGATGAGAAAATATAATGTTGAGATGAGAACGAAGAAGAAGAAGATGGGAATATCAACCTAGCCCATCTTATGCCTTCATAACAAGAAAAAAAGGTGATGGGTAGTAGGAAGATAGCATTTCTTTAAGAATTTGACTATGTTTCTGTGGTTCTGAAAAATACGAAATAGTAAAAATGAATTTTCCTCTTCTCCTCTGCCGCTGCTGCTGCTTCTTTTCCGTAGAGACTTTATTATATTGAAAAAAGGAAAACTGTTTACAAGAGTGAAAGAAGAAAAATAAACTGTACTGCTGCTTCTGCTGCTCATTTAAAGTCTAGAGAGGATATAGAATAAACACGATAAAAATCTCTAGATTAGCTTCTTCCTCACAGAAATAAAGAATACGAAGAAGCACAGACAGAAAACTTTTGCAAATGAAAGCGGGAAGGAGTAGGTTTAAGAAGAAGAAATCATTACCTACCGCAGTTTTCTAATCAAAAGTTTATGGAAAGTTTCTGTTCCTGTTCTCCAGACTGTAAGCTGAGGCTTGCATATAGGATAGAATGTCTTCGTGCAATAATAACAACATCATTCCATTTCTGAAATTTAACCGTTTTAACTTAACGTTTCCAAACAGCGAAGAACAGAACATCTTTTTATCTCGATGAAATCATGATTTGCTTACCATCAGCGTAATTAAATGACATCCTTAAATACTTTTTACTCGGTTTTTAAGTTTTTAGTTTAGGTTTTTAGTATTTAACAAGTAAATCGGCTTACAGTTTCAGCAATTCTTTTTAATTAACAGAACAATTTAAACGATTAAGTTGGTTGGTGAACACTGAATATAAATATTTATAAAATAATTTATGTACGTTCTAAAAAACACTTTTTAAAAACTCTTTCTCTGGATTCAGATTACAAAAATTACGGTTTGCATTTTAAAAGCTTTCTGGAAAAGATTTTAGCTTCACTCATACTATAAATATTTTATTTATACCAGCAGCAGTATGCAAGCAGAACAGTAGAGTATTATCTATTGCAGCTTCCAACGTTTTAATTTTTTTTAAATACAAAATAGAAAAGCTATTGGAGTGGATTTTTTAATAATTTTGGTTAATATGTTATGTAGCGCCATTACAAAACAACAACATTGCAGAATAGGGACCACTACAACAGAAAAAAAGATAATTTTATCAGGAAGGGTTTGGTTGGAATTGAGATAGTTTTAGTTTTAGACAGAACAAAGCATTCTCTCATCCCGTTTTTCAGTTTTTCTATTTTCTCCTTCTTCTTTCTTAAGCTTCTTTTCCACTGACATAGATAAATGAATGCAAGCAGGCTTAATCTGAAACATATAATGTGAGATTATTGCTCTGAATTTATATTGGCTCATCATGCAAAAAAATTGGGTTCTCAAAAGCAAAAACACAGGAATAGGAGGATCCTCTCTCTTTTTCTTAGTCGTAGAGTTGCTACTGCTGTTGCTGCTAATATTGGCGCAGCACTGCACATTCTACTGCTGAGTTTAAACGTTCTAAAATACTTTTTGTATTATGGCTGCCTTAATTTAAAAACAAAATACAACATTTTACTATAAACAATTTCGCAACGAAAGGGCTAGCTTTACTTGCTATGTGATTATGTCCTTTTTATTTTATACATTTAATAAAGACAATGGAATGGAATGGAAGCGAAGCTATAGCAGGCAAGGCAGGCATTTATTCATCCAAGAAGAGTGACAGGAGAAGTTTGGCTTCACTTTAGGATTTACTGCGAGCAGAAGGAGTCATTGCACTCACTACTATAGCAAGCTCCGTGTAGGATAAATTAGTTGACAAATCCTTCAGTCCATTAGTCACAATCATTTAATTCTATAAGGCTTAATTAATATTACTTGGAGCTATGATATATGTAAAGCTTCTCATCATGAGAGTGAGTTTTTATAAGTATGATGATAATCTGGTACTTTTATTGTGAGCAATTACATAGTTTGTAATTATTTATTAAATATTATTATTAATTTGTGCCATATGCTTGTACTACTTCCCTAACTAAGTAGAAATAAACGATAAAACCTAATCGTGTTAAGAAAATTCCAGTTTTAGTTAGTTTTTGCAAATCAAATGATTTGTTTTTGGATCTACTACAATAATAAAATGTGTAGAATTATTTCAAATTTGGTTTTATAGTTTTCAATAGTTCAGTGTGGTAGACAAGCAACTTTTAATTTGAAATATTGTCGCATTATTAAAATACTGGTATAAGTTTGACAAGTGTCGTTTCAAGAAGGACTGCGCAGCGACAAGGCTTTGATGACAACAAGAAATGAAGATTAAGAGTGGAAGTGAAAGGGAGAGAATCAACAACTCTCACATTCTTACATAGCAAAATGCTTAAGCTTTCAGACGAAGAAAAATATGACGAGGAGGAGGATGATGCCACTTGATGATGTTAATATTACTACAATTAACCACGTTTTGGAATTCAAAGCATGTTGCTTAAATCTTTAAAGGATGGAGCTTTGTTTCATCATCATCGTCTCTTCGTCACCACGTCAAAAAGCATTGAGATCCTATTTCCCAACTCTCAAGTTTATTTCGTTATATATAAAAACGCTACAACAAGAAGAGGAAGTCTTGTCAAGAGCTCTGGTGGAGCGCATTCTGTATCAAATTAATATCCAATTTTCTGTCAGTCTGAATGCGAGTCTACTACTATATACGTTGCTAATCCAACCTTCAAAATTAGAATTATATTTTTTTTGTGCAAGGATTTGAAATAGTTGAGAGTCATGCTTTGCTAATATTATTATGTAATGGATCAGAAAGAGAAGAAGAGGAGAGAAAGTTAAATTAGAGAATTCTCTTTTCACTAAACCCCTTCTTCTTTTTTCGTCTCAACATTCCCTCTACTACTTAAACGTGTAAGTATGTAGGAAAGAAAGAATGTTGGCATTTAATTTTGTCCTCCGTCTCCCTCTCTGTCTCTTCTCTGTCTCTTCTCTCTTCTCTCTCATAAACGCATAAACACATAGATGCACAGCACATCTTCCACGCACAATTGGAATCTGAGCACGTTTTTGTGCTTCGTCTAAAGATCAGTGAATTCAAGTCTTCTGCTGCTGCTACTTGAGGATTTCTTAATGAAGGAAAATGTGTTGAATAACAGCAGCAGCATCAACAACAACAACAAGAGCAGAGCAAGAATGAATAAACCATAAAGTTTTCACTTTGGACTTGGAGTGAACAGAACCTCATTGCTAAATGAAAGCTGGCGTTTTTTTACCTCCTCTTATGTATACATGTTCTTAGATAATATATTTAATCATACAAAGCAGGCAGTTGGGAGACTCCCCGCAGATATCCAACTCTGAGAGAGTGGCAGGGAAAGGGAAAAACGAAATGATTAGATTAACAAGAAAATTTTAATCTCGAATGGGGAAGCTTTTCATTTGTACATGGTACTAGTGGCGGTAGTGGTGAATGATGTACCAAAAAATAAATCCGTTTTTGTGTATCATGTAATATTGCTGCTGCTACTACGGCGAATACAATTTACTTACTTACGTAATATATATTATGAAGACTCTTAAGTCAACATGAAAGGA
>JAHZNJ010001843.1:0-12017 GCA_027744475.1 Lepidocyrtus cf. sotoi NNG-2020 | reverse complement strand
AGATTTTTTAAACCTCTTCTTTGGTTCTCTGTTCTACTAAAAAGAAAACAAAAATTCTTTCCCACTTTTCCCAACATCTGGAGCAAAGAATAGTAAAAGCAAAAGCAAAGATGGAGGTTGCTTAGTTTATGAAGAATTCATGTTTGTTGTTGTTCCACCTGCACTCGACTCAACTGTGTTGTACGGAGGATACAGATACACACAAACAGCTTTAACCTTACGGCTACTCACCTTCTTTTTCATCTTCAATCTCACTTTGTATTTTCTTTCTGCTGCTGCTGTTTTTGCTCTGCTTTAAAAGTAAAAATTGCTGGAAGCCTTTTCTTCCATTTCTTTTCTTCTTCTTTGAAGAAATTTTAAAGAGTCAAGTGAAAGTGAGCATAGGGCTTAACATATTTTTGTTCGGGCTGGAGGATATTTAAGCTAACTGCATATTTGTACCTGTACCTACCATTTTATTCTTTTTATAGAAAACTACGAAAGAAAGAAGGAAAAGAGGAAGTCTTGTTTTTCCACTTATTTTTATTACACTTTTTTGTGCTTGCTTATGTTACGAACTCCATTTCCTTTTCTGCTTAAAACATTAGCTTCGTCGGTCGGTGTAAAAGAAGAAAGAAGTGTAACCGTTCTTGTTTGTAAAGTAAATACGCATCTCATCACCATCATCATCATATTCTTTTTCTTCATCATTTTTTTCTTTTCCTTTGCTTTTCCACTTTTACTTTGTGCATATAAAGATGATGATGGCGATGATGATGATGATGATAATGCTCCGTAGTCTAAAAATTTTCTTTTTTTACACGGTTGCTAGCATACTTTAAAAACGCACATTAAAAACCAACAAAGAATAGAGATGTGTACGTGGTGGTGGGTGACAGGATCCCAGAGAGTATTATTATTAGCGTAGAAAATGAATTGGATGGAGATTTTTTTCCTAAGAGAAAAAAAGAGAAGAGAGAGGAGAGCTTCGCACTAACTCAGCAGCATACTTATTATTATTATCCTCCCTATTTTCTTTCCTTATCCTAAACTTAGCTTCCAACTTCATTAAAGTGAGACCAGAAATGAAGATGAGCGAAGAATTACTTAACGCAAAATGGTTTCGAAAGGTCTAGAGCAAAAAGCAAGAGAAATAAGAGGGAATGAAAGTGATATTAATAAAAAGGAAGGTGCTGGCGTTGCGTTGTTGTTGCTGCTAGAAAAAAATGTCATCTGCTTTGGCGCTGTCGAGTTATTTTCTTTCAGAAGAATGAAGAAGAAGGCTCTTGAATGGAACAAGCTGTGCAATGTTTGTTTACGTTTGTGCTGCTGCTTTCAAGCGTGCTTGCGTCAGTTGCGTAAAGTGAAAGAAAAAATGGAAATGAAAACGCGTAATAAACAATACACCTGAAGCGTTTTCTTTTTACTTCCGCTTCCTTTCTTTTCTCTCAAACAAAGTTTTTTCTTTCAACAATGTTTTTGTCTCCTATTTAGAAACCTGGCTAGAAAGTAACCGGAGTGGCTCATATAACTTAAGAAAAATTGGCTTTATTGGATTAGATCTTTGAGATAAAGAGAGAGAGAGAGAGAGAGAAAGAGAAAAGGGAAAGAAGAAATGCATGAGAAAAAGAAGGGAAACATTCATTAGGACTGTGTGCGTGGAAACTGGTAACGTACAGAATGGCAATGGCAGCAGTTGTTGCATTTTTTTCTCATTCTTTCTTCCATTCTCCTTGAACTTTTTGTTCTTCTATATCAACTGTTTGGTATTAAATACCTACCCAGCTATGCTCCATCCATTCAGCATTTTTTTGCTTTCTACACAAAGACTGTGTTGACATGATGTGAATGCATCATTACGTGGGAAATGAAATAGTCTCACCGCTGCTCTGCTGCTGCTCGCGCTCTTCTTTGCTCTTACCTCACGTAGTAAGTTTCATGAGTTGAGTGCGGATAGAATAATGGAGGAAATTTCTATAATATGGTTAAGTTTTATGACTAAAATATCATTACCATTATGTAGTGGTAGAGGATAGGAAGGAAGGAAGAAGAATTTTTTATTGCAGACAGATATTTCTTTCTTTAACTTGGTTAGCTTCGGTACATAAATTACGGGATACAATTACGGCAAATGATTCTTTCTGTTAAAGCTTTTTCCCAATGACAGCGGCAACAGCAAATAGAAGGAAAGCAAAAAAAGAAATAATAAATTTAATTCGAAATTATCCTTTTTTACTAATAAGTTAATAAGAAGACTTCAGGGACTTGCTGGAAGGAAGTTGCTCATTGAAGCAAAAAAGGAAAAATTGTTGTATAAAATGTAGATGACTCAATGCAGTAAATTTGTTTACCCCGTCCGCGTCCTATGCAATGAAGTGGAATGAAGAATGATTAGGTTTGTGGATAAAGACACAAGATGAACCGGTTCCTCGTTAAAAATAACAATTCAAGCAAGCTTCAAGCATTAACATTATTTTCATGAATGAGTTGAACCAGAGAGAGAGAGAGGAACCAGCAAGGGACTTTGAAAACTGAAACGGAGCGGCATCGTTTAAAAAATGAATTCCTGCTTTAGGAAGAAGTGTACTTTCGTATCAGCGTACGTACAGTTTAGTAAATGTCATGAGGCTATGGACTCCTGTGAATAATTAATACGTTTCATTGTATCCCTTCTTCTCTTCTGCTACAACGACAACCAACTAACCAACCCGTTCACTGTCCTCGGGAATACTAGTAGTAGTAATAATAATAATGCCTTGCCTTGTCTTTCACTGAAGAAATAAAATGCTACTGCCTGAGCATGAAGGTCAAATTAGGTTGGGAAAAAACGAACGAGAAAAGCTTAAGTCACATGAGCTTACTTATTTCAGCTTAAGCTTTTAGCTTAGTCACTACTGAATTAACATAGTTTAGTTCAGTCAAAAGTCTCATAATAAGGTTGACATGAAGCAGAAGCATTCACCAGTCAGTCAATTATTCATTTTGAGGAGAAAGAAAAAGAATAAAAACACGAACAAGACGAAGAAGAACAAAGACTGTATTTTTGTAGTATTTACTTACCCATCCCCCAACGCCATTGTCGTCATCATTGTCATGCGATGGGAAGATGCAATTTTCAAAAAGTAGCATAGCTATAGCTACAGCAGCTACTGTCTTTTTAGTCTTGACTGACATTAGAAAATAAGTAGATTAGCAAGTAAAAAGAGAAAATGAAGGAAAGAAAAGAAAGTAAAAGAAAAAAGAAGTCTTCTTCTGTTCTATTCTGTTTCGTACTGTGACTTGTTTTCTCTAAAATGTAGTGAGTGAGTGAGTGTTTCTTTCTTCTCTCTGGATAAAAAACTTTTGTATTCTTCTTCTATCATTTCATTTAATTAGCCAATGAGTAAAGAAGGTACGTACGTAGAAGGAGAAAGCCCATGAATTATTCAAGGTTGCCTTTTGTGCTTCTGCATTCACTTTTTCTTCTTCGCTTTTTCCTCCTTTTTTAATACAAAGGGACTAAAAAAGGATGATGACGTGTTTTTTGTTATGACTGCTGCTGCATGTAAATGTACGTAGCTACGTAGATGGGTGAAAAAGCTATAAAGGTTTCTGTTCTCCTGATTCTCTTCATGAATAATCAGACTTTTTTCTTGTAGTGCTTTTAATACTACCACCACGCACCAATATCACCACATTTTGAATCTCCCTCTCAATGTTTCTACTCCTACAAAAAACTTTTTTGTGGGATGAAAAATTGCAGAGCTGACAAGCATGGAACGCGTTTTTGGTAGTAACAGCAGTAATAGCAAAAACTGGCTAATATTAGCGCAAAAAGGGTGGTGATTTTTATTCTTTGGTTTTTTTCTGAAGTTTTTTTTCGTTTTCGAAAAAAATGACCGAACAGGGACTTTTGAGGTAAAAAACTGAAACTTCTCAACGTGACTTATATTCAGCTGTCGAGCGCATAAAAGAGAAGCTTTGTAATGTATGGAGCCACGATATCGGTTTGATGCTGATGTTGATGGTGGTGGCGATATGGTATTATTCAAATAGAAAAGGAGAAGAAGTAGAAAAAGAACAGTTCAGAACCGTCTTTTCGCTAAAAAATTCTGTATACGAAGAAGAAAAAGGGAAAATAAAAAGAAAAATCATGTGACAGTGTCACTGACCAGCATACATACACAGCCGTAAAAATTGCCTTTAAAACATTCCCTCTCTTTATTCTTCTTTCCTTCAATTTAAAAAAAACGAAAGACAGTATCGATCCAAAAATAGTGATCTGGGGAAACCTATCATACTCGTATATGCGCTGGCTCAACTTTACTACGGATTGGCAGGCTATATGGATGGCTGGAACAAAGACGGAAGGAACCTTTTTCCAATAAAACATTTCAAACGGCATGGCCATACATATGTCATTGACTAAAATTGGTCGTTTTCCTTCCTTTACTTTCATTTCATCCATGCATTCCTCCATTTTTTGGAGAATCTCCCAAACCCGGTTCATTCGATGGCAAATAGAAAATTCGTAATATAAAAATGATCAACATGATAAGCAATAAGCTACCGCGCCCGGCTCCACTCAATGATTTGATCATAATCGGCATCATTGTCATTTCCATGAGAAGAGATTCTTTTACTTTTTACTTCCTCTGCGACGCAGACGACCCAAACCCGAAGCTCTTTTTTAAAGTCAGGAGTCAAATTAAGGTAGAAAAACGTAACCGGCTCTAAATGAAAGGTTTTTCTAAAAAAAATTGTGGTACTGCAGTGTTTAGTTTATCAAGCGTGTGACATAAAGAATAAGAAATTCAAACTCCTGCCAATAAAAAAATATTTCACCGGTTCCGTTCCGTTTTAGTTTTGTCTTGTTTGAAACTGCCCGTAAAATTTAAGACAAGAAGAAGAATGAGGAAATTCAAACAAATTCATTTAACCATGTAATAAAATAATATGGGAACGGACGAACAAAAACATAATTTTTACTTGTACAAAAGATGTCTATTCTCTCTCCCGCCAAGAACTACCACCACCATCACTGATCCGGCAGAGGCAGAAGAACTTTCTCTCCAAAGACGGATTACTTTTTATAGAGGCAGGTTTTTAGTTTAGTTGAGTTGTGTACGTACACATGTCCGACTAGAAAGAAAATAAGTAGTTTCGCTGATGCGATTTTGTCTCTTCTCCTCTTCTTTAAAATGTCGTCTTGTTAAACTCGTCCTATTCTCTCTCTTTCGTTATAATAAAAGAAATAGCTAGACTAGGACTAAAGAAAGAATGGAGTAGTGTGTGTGTAGTAGCATTTGCTGCTAGCTGCGGCTTGGAGAAACTACTTAAGATGACTTGACAGTGACGTTCTTCTTCTTCTCCTTCTCCACTTGATAAATACTGTTCTTTTGGTTGTTGCTACTGATGGGATGCTGGTGAGCTACTTACTTTTATACGAGAACTTGTCTTGTCTTCCATCCATTCTATATTATGCTCCTTCCTTCTGCTTAACCCTTTTTACTTTCTTTAAAAATTACCTATTAAAACCCGTCCACCATTACTATTGCTATTAGTGGGAGAACAGAAGAAGCAGCAGCAATAGTAGTGGGCTATTTTTGGACAGTTGTTTAAAAACATCCTTTGAGACTTTGTGTTGGAATTCGAAATGAATTTTTGTCAAGTCAGAAGCAAGCTGGACGAGAGAAAAGAGGAAATGCAATATAAGTTGTTTTTTACAAGATTAATCAAGACGAGAAGACTGGGAAATAAGTCCAGCGAAATCGGGTACTTATGTACGTGCCATGTATTTTCTGTATTTACGAATGCTGAAATGCTTCTCGTACTTTATCTCCCCAATTATTCAACATTTTGGGCAGTTGTACGACGGATGGTGATGGTGATGGTGGAGAAATAGAAAGAGGGAGAAACATCTGTGCATATACACTTTCACGTTTTTGTTTGTCCAAACAGCAGCAGTAGTGCAGTCCAAGCAAAATAAAGCCAGAATGCAGAAAACGAAAAAAAGAAGAAGAGTTTGGTTTGAAGTAGTTTGTGTCGTGTCAGCATTCAAGGAACGAATGAATGAATGAACGAATTTAACCAACGAGCGAACATACACTGATCAGCATTTTACTGTTTTATTTTATACAAATACTACACAGAAAAAGCTTTCAAAGGGATGTGCATGCGTTGCGTTGGTTGTTGTTAGAAAATAATGGGGAATCATTATTTTGCAGCAGCATGTGGTGTTGGTGGTGTGGTGGTGGCTTAACTTTAGCTTAAGCAACTTCCCACGTTCCAACGTTTTAGTTTAGCCCTGCTTTGTATTAGGAGTAAATGCTGCCCCAGCTAATCGTATTGTAAGTAAGTGAGTAAAGCGTAGAAAATTTCAACAATTATAAAATGCTGCTGACTGCAAAAAAAACTGTTAAAGTTAAGTTGACTCTGTAAAAAAGGTCTCCACTTTCCAGAACCACCCTTGCCAGTTTCAGGCAACTTGCTGGGTGAAAGAACCTAAAACCCAGTAAAAGTTAGTAAATGACATTCATCTATTATTGAAAAGGAGTGAAACTAGTGAAAGTCTGGAAAATAAAAGATAGTTGCGAGGAGCAGTGCGTAAAAGTAAAAGCGGAGGAAAAAGTTTCCACACGATTTTTTGGACAACAAAAAAAGAAAGGAAGAAAGATGAACTGAGTGAGAGTAGAAAACCATCACACTGTCCATTTTCGAACACTTTTAAAAAGCTAAAGTGCTTTTCAGGAAGACAAGTAAAGTGAAAAAGGGGAAGAACAAAGTCATTTCTTTCTCTTTCTTCTACTTCAACATAATAATAAAAATGTGTAGTAGACTGCGTAAATAACTTTCCTCCTTCTTACTTTACTTTCTATTCTACTTCATCTCGTTCCTTCTTTTTCGTCGTCGTTGGTTGAGGACATCACATCATCAAGCAAAGATTCAATTCAATGAAATGGGCTCATCAATACTGCACATGGCTCACTACTCCTCGTACATAAGTGGCTTGATCAGCTCTTTTTCTCGCTGGTATAGTATGAACTGAAAGTAACTCCTTTTTCTGTCGTCCTTTTTTTCTTCTTCCTGTGTATTGACTGTGCGGTGCGTAGAGTAGAAAATTACGTAAAAGTATTGAACATTATCATCATCATTATCTTGATGAGTCAATGAACAGAACTAAAAAAGAAACAGGAACTTTTAATGCAATTCTATTGCGATTGAGATGCTCATTTTTGTCCATCCTTTTCATCCGTATCGGCGCATCATCATCATCAGCGGCATTCATTTTATCCACTTCTCTAATCACGTGTTTAACTACAATAAATGTGTTTTTCTAAATTTTCTCCCTATTGTATTGACAATTGTCTGCTTTCTCACGCACATTAATGACATCCAAATCCGTCCTCCTATGCCATTCCTTCTCTCTCTGTTTTTACTTTTCTTCTTTAGTTAATTTAATCCGATTGCAGATTCGATTTTAGATAAGAGACAAAATTGCTTTTCGCTGTGTATATAAAAAAGCTGTGGAATAATATGGCAGCAGATAGTCGAAGTCGAGTCTTGCCATTCAATCTCCGTTTTTTCTGTTATGTTGATCCTCTCATGTACCACTACTGTATTGATTTTAGCGGAACGACCAGCAACGAAACGACTACGATTTTGTTGAAGAAAAAGTCGCTTTTGCATTATTTTAAAGCATGACAAAAAAAGTAAAGAGCCGTCCACGTACGTAGGTATTATATTACACAGAACTTTTGAATCTAAAGCAGTAAAGTAAATAGGAGCTGGAGCTGAAGCTGGACATACTACTTCATCCTTCTTCCATGCATGATGGAAGACTGATGATAGGATTTGTTTTAAAATGACAAGAAGAAAGACTCTCTCAAGACATGATTTTACCCGTCCAGTTTCCCTTGTTTCACCCTCTCCACTTCCAATTCCAGTTTCAGAAGCTTCACTTCACAGAGTACCTTTCCATTACTACTGGAAAGATGAGAAATGAAATGAAAACAAGAGAAACAGAGAAGAAGAGAAAGAGTCAGTCTTGGTCTCTGGTGACTTCATTGTCGTTGTCGACGTCGCTCAAGCAAGAAAATGAATGTATGCAGGACTGCACACAAGATTCATAAGAAGAGAAAGAGTCAGTCTTGGTCTCTGGTGACTTCATTGTCGTTGTCGACGTCGCTCAAGCAAGAAAATGAATGTATGCAAGACTGCACACAAGAATCATAATGATATCCTCCTCCTCTCCTATGACGATGATGATAGTGCCAATTTTTCTTCATAAATTCTCGAAATACTACCACCACCACTACTACTCCCATTACATGCACAATCCATGCGAAAGAGTTGTGTAGCAGTAGCAGTAGAAATTTAAAAGCAAATCTTTTTACTATCATCTCCTTCTGCTTTGTGGAGAAATAAAGGAAGACAAAGTTTCCAAACGAATGGAGGACAGTCATAGGAGGACAGAAGAGGATTGGCTGGGCTCTGCTGGCTGAGTACTCAAAACTACAGAGCCATGTCTTGACATTTCTTTCTCTCTCTCTCTCGACCACCACCCAAAACCATCTTAAAGCTTCTTTTGCTGCTGCTGCTTCTGCTGCTTTTCTTCTTATTTCTGACAGGAATTCCATCATCATTCAGGGAAAGAAAAAAATGGATCAGATTCTTCATCTCAGATGCTCCATGAATACAAAATTTATTCCATTCCATTTTCCATCATCCCTGTCCCACTTCTGCTACTACTGCTGCTTAAACCAAGAGAGACCACACCACCATCATTTCCAACATCATCTTTACCCAATCCCACCAACTAAACTACAACAGAACAGAACAAGACCAATTTAACTACACTCTTTGAAAATAAAGACATTTTCTAGCAAGATACTCTGCTGCTGAAAAAGTTCTTAAGTTAAACACAGAGGAAAGCATTTTTCCATTTCTAAAAAGCTATCACATCCCATCACATCACAATCCAATATTTGACCTTATCCTCAGCCTCAGCCTCAGCTCGCGCTTATTGCTATTCCATAATAAAAATTTCTTTTTTTATCATATTTTCCATCACATCACCATCATCATCATTCATATTATCCATAAAGTGCTTATCTTTTTCTCTCTTCTCTTCAGAAAAAAATCATTTTCCTACTTAAATAGGGGAGACCCCTTTTCATTTTCTTCACTCACTGACATAATGGCTTTGGCCATACAATACAAAATACAGAGTGGCCCTTTGCTCTGCTTATGCTATGATTGCTGCTGCTCTGCTCTCCTCCTTTTAAAAATTCTGTCAAGTGAGTGGGTAGCTAAGATGGCGTAAAAATTGCTGCATTTTTCACTCTAAATTTAAGCAAGGAAGCATGATAATGGTTGGGAAATGAATGAAAAAAATAAAAATTCTTCCTCATTATAATTTTCTTTTCTCCTCTCCTCTCCTTTCGATCATCATCGTCATCATCATTATCCTGCGTCACTTGACTGATCCTCTCCTCTTGAACTATTATCGAAAACTAATGTGAAGAAGGGGAAGAAGAAGAGAAAGCATCATTACCAACTTATCTTAGAAAGAAGGGTTGAAAATGAAAATGTAAACCTTTTTTATTTTCTCTTTTGCTTTTGCTTTTTTACTTATGAGAATATTTTTTTTCTTCTTACTACTTATTGGATTTTTTTATCATCATTTGATATATATGTCATTTTCCTTTATGATGATGATGATTGTCCCACTTTTCTTCATTCAACTTCTTCATCTTCATTCAAACGATTTTCTATTTTCCTTTTTTCTCCCCTCCTCCTTTTCTCTGCACCAGGCCAGGAGCAGAGCAGCAGAAGCCAAAGCCAACCAGGTTATTAAATTTTCTGTCTATCTCCATTTTTTCTCCTGGAAGAAATAAGTAGCATTTTTAATGTAATCCCGTAATATAAAAAAGTTTTTTCTCTCTCATCTTTTTTACTGGTTTGCATTAGTTTAGTCATGTGCCTGTGCTCCACATCATCTTACTAGAAGATACACACACAGCAGCAACCTATTTTCTCTCTCTTGTGGGTTCGCGATCTTTTGTCACACAAAATATTATATTTGCACTGTCTCTCTCTCTCTCTTTCTCTCTCTGCAGAAAAAATCGCCATTTCCCCACTTTTTGTTGGATTCTTCTCCTTTGTGAGAGAGAGAAAAAGAGAGACGAGAAAATCCTTCTTTTATTTCCTCCACCCCACTTTTTCCTCTCTCTCTCTCTCTCTTGAGATAGATAGAAAAAAAGAACAATAACCTGAAGGCATGACGATGATGATGAAGATGGGAGAAAAAGTAAAAGTAAACCCTGATTTACTTTCTCTTCTCTTCTCTCAAGAAGAAAAAGTGGAGATCACACAGAAAGAAAGCAGATGTTGCCCATCATCTTGTGTTTTTCACGATTCATGAATGCTTCTTCATAATGATTCCGCTTATCGCCATCACCACCACCACCAGCATCACATCAACACTCAAAAAACACCAGCAGAAAAACAGCAGCAGCAGCAGTGGAACGCTCGAAATACTTATTTCCTTTTATGAATGTGTGTATGTGGGAAGATTTGCCGTAGCTTATTTAGCTATATAGAATATTTTCAAGAGGTGGAGCTTTACCAAAGAAAAAAACTTTTTTTATTATTTTTTTTTAGAAAAAGCGACCTTATTATTACAGTTAACCCTTATGCAGGCTCACGCCTCACTCGATACTTCACTAGTCAGTCATCATCACTGTAATCATCAACCTACTTCAAGAAGACTCTTTTCTTTCCATCGCCTCAGTTATTCATTCGATAATCCACCTTTTTTAATATCATGAAGATGATCTTTTATCCCATATCCCATATTTTTCTTTTTCTTCATGTCTTGTGTAAAGAAAAAAATGAGCAAATTGCAATTTTCTTTCCTAAGGTCTGTCTTTTTCTGCTCTCTTCTGTTCAGACAATTTTACTTCAGTCTTGCAAGGCATGCTTGATGCTGCTGTTGAGCTGATGTGAGCTTTTTTGGCGGATTTTCCAGCAATTTTCCCGACATGAGTTTCTAGATTCCATTTACAAATCAGTCGTATTATTTATATCTGTCTTGTCTTGTCTTCTTCTACCTCACAACAATATTGAGCCATCACATCACCATCATCAGAGCAGAGCCAGCCAGTAGCACATCATCATCACTATCGCTTCTTTTCTTTCGCTTTTGATGATGATGTTTAAGAGTAAAGACTGCACAAAGGCAGCAGCTCTAAAGCCCTTATCAAGCGAAAGGAGGAAATGACTCCTCAACACGCTCCCATTCATTTCACTCTTCCACTTCTTCTTTCCTTCTTCTGTTCTCTGAGCAGAAAGCAAAAGCAAGCAGCAGCTCTGATTGTGATTTTGTGAGCCTTTCTTTCACTATTCCGTTCCTTTCATCTAAACATGAAATGAGTGAAAAGCCTCACTTGCTTCAATGGAATCCTTCTCTCTCTCTCTCTCTCTTTCAGTTCCACTCTCACTCTGACTTCGATATCGTATCGCCATCGCTGTAGCCGTAGACTGTGCGTGTGATGCTGTTGATGACGATGATGATGATGATGAATGTAAAGAGCTCAAGAAAAGCTCCAACAGCAAAATTTTCCTTTTGTGTGTGTATAAAGGAGCGATGAAAGGGTTGAGTTGAGTTGAGAGAGAGAAAAAGGAGAGGAGAAGAGAAAACATGAAATTGAGTAGGATTTGTTGTTTTTCCACATCACAATCATAATATCAGCAGCAGTAGTGGCAGTGGCCAAGGTTTGTACAGCTTTTAGCAGAAGGAGGAGAGAAAAAGTCGTGTAAAAAGAGAGAGAGAACGAGAGAGATACGAAGAAGAAAGAGAAATATGTTTGGTTATTTTTTTCTTCCGTGAAGAAAATCTCTTGTTCGTGTGTGCTAAGAGGGATGCCCTATTGAATCCTTAAAAAGAAGAAAGTCCTGTTTCAGGTTCCTTTTCTTACCACTTGCTTTGTGGATGGAACCATATCATAGTTCCAAGGAAGAAAATGAACTTTTACTATTATAAAAAGAAAAGAAAG
>JAHZNJ010001842.1:0-23305 GCA_027744475.1 Lepidocyrtus cf. sotoi NNG-2020 | reverse complement strand
CACTAACTCATTCATCTCCTCCAAATTCTTTCTTTTTTTCTTCCATCTAAAAATAAATATAATATGATAATGAGATTTCCTTTTCTTCCAACAAAACATATATTACGCATTAGATTACACATGCATTTTATTTAAAACTTGGCCTGGCTGGAATGCATAATAATCCGAAGTACGAACGAACGAGATTTTTTCCATAACGGTAATCGTAATCTCCTTCCTTCCTTCTTCCAAATCCGTGTAGTCGTCAGTTATTTATATTGGCAGAGGAGGATTGCTGGAAAGATGGATTGGTAAAACAGGAAAGACCGCGATCCAGTTTTATTACTATACAGTCTCCAGCTAGCATAACTATCCATTAAACCAAAGCAATTCATCACGAGTCCTCCAATATTACTATTTACTACAAAAAAAAAACCATTTGCATTCTTCAGCCTTCATTCTTTGTCTTTCCCTCGCTGTTTTTTATAAACAAATGGTTTTTCGGATGATGATAATATAATATAATATATAAGTTTAGCATGGTTCCTGCTGTTGTTGGTGTATTTTACCTTGCACACTACCAACCAACACTACAGTCTACTCTTTTTTACTGACATGTTGTACAATTTTTATCTAAAGGCACACATTCCATTTCACTATTTCAGTTTGGATGGATTTTATCCAGCTAAAGTATACAGCTTACAGTAAATAACTAGTATTTACATTTAATTTGATGGATTTGAGGGGGTTGGCTCGTTTCGTTCTCTTTGGCTGGCCGAGCTATGTTCCAGTGCAGTGCACAAGAGTAACCAACGAACAAACGCACGAGCGATGTGATTTCTAACCTTCATTTCCTCCTCACCCACAGCCACAGCTACATCGCCATCACATCACATTACACAGCACAGCAGTAACATTTTTCGTTTATAATCCGGAAAACCCATTCAAAAATGAGAAAAAAAACAGAAAGCTCATAACAAACAGCAGCAACCCAGCCGGAACAAGTAACGCAATCTCATACTATATTTTTCGTTCCGGGAAAGCAAGTAATGAAGTTTAAAAAAAATACTTTTTTATAATGCCACACAGAAGCAGGGAGAAGAAAGGATACGGAGATTATAAGTCTGCTTACACAAACTCTCCCTAAAAACTATAATTATATGCAAAAGCTCAGAGAAAAGCAGAGAAATTTCCTGTCCCTTCGTGTGAGTTTCTCTCCAAAGCTTTGTAGATTTTTTACTAAAAAGCATTCAAATCCATACCTAAAGAGAAATAAATACAAATACCAACAAAAAATTTACAATTTACAATTTACATGGTTTGGTGGATCACACTAGTTTGGACAAGGAATAATGATGCTTCTCGTTTTCGTGGTGTGAGGTTTGAGATGCATTCAGTCTCGCACTATTGCACTCCGTCCGATTAATACACACTAAAAAATATTTCCACTTTACATAGAGAAGAAGAGGAACAGAGGGTAACGCAAAATATTTCTTCCTCTTCCTCCTTCCTTTTAAAAAATTAATGTAATTATTTTTTATGACTTTTCCTTCCAAACTAAAGCTTGAAGTTTCAAACATTCCATTTCTGATCCGGGAACGTATGCTGTGCTGTAATGAGTGAGTGAACTAATGCCAATATTTCTTTTATTTTCATTTTTCTTTAAAATTTATATACAGATAGGGGAGTCATTTTGCTTGACGTATTGCATACAGCAAACATAAGAAACATTAAATACGGTACAAAAGTGTCGTTTCGTTAAGTCTGTTTGTTTGTGTCTGGTTGGTTATTATGAATGATGTCGCGTGTGCATGCTATAAAAAGGTCAAAATGAATATTCCAAGAGCATTATCAACCCACGTGCATAATATTTTCTGTTTTATAAGGAAAGTAAAGTGACTACTCTGAAGCTACGTAAAGACAGTAAAGAGTACGTCTGCAAGTCTGCTCTTATGTCACTTTTTTCTTCGTGTGAAGGCAAAATGAAGGTTTGTGTAAAAAATGCACTCAACTCAAACAAACTCAACTGAACTTCAAAGGAATATTCTCTAAAAAATAAAAAAAATCTCGATTTTAGAATGTAAAGTGCAGTTTAGTTTAGATTGTGTGTTGATACTTAAAACGAGAATGAGAACCATAGCATAGAAAAGGGAAATGCAGTTCAGCAACAGAAACAGCAGCAGTGCCACTGCCAGAGTCACATTTCGCCATAAGGTAGGGATTATTTTTGTTAAATCCAGACCTCCCATTTTTAAAGCCTCTCTCTACAATTCTACGACTGACTGACGTGCGTACTTAACTCTCCTCTTTTTCACTTTTCTTTTTTTCATTTTTATAATAATACTTTTACTTATGTATCCTCATATTCTTATTCTGCTAAACTACTTTAGTCTAGTCTTGGTAAAGTGTCGTTGCTCCTGCACTCTGCACTTTCACCGATGCAGTATTTTTATTAAAGTGAAAAAATGTAGTGAAAGTGTGTGGTGTGGTGCAGTATTATGGTTTTTCTGGTTTAGTTTACTTTTTTATAGGAATGACTCATTATTATCCTCCTTTACACCGATACCATACATCATCCACTCCCTCGCATCCATACTCATACGTCAACTTACTTAAACATGAAACCTGTGTTTTTTGTTGTTGTTGCTGTTAGTTGAGATAATGATAAACTTCTCTCCCATTTTTATAGCTCTCTCTCCGTTCGTCAAACTTTTGTATTTAAGCACGAGGTTTTATTTATTTGGAGAGTGAGAAGGTGTAATTGGTATTTGACTGAAGACTTCCGCTCCCAATTTTATAGCAACAATAACAACAGCAAACACCATGCCATTAACAAACAACGTAACAACGTTCAGTTTACAACTACAAGGGATTCGATTAATTTAGCTTCGGTCAGTTATATCCAAACATGTACTATACTGCTAACAACTCAGATTAAACTACACCAATAGCAGAAAATATCGATCTGTGAAATATGTGATACCGAATGTTTTAATGTTTTATTATTGACGCGCAACCAACCGACCAACGACTATTATTTTTTGTAGCTTTTCAATAAGAAAGAAAAGGTGTGGATGCTTTGTTTGTAAAAACTATTGCTAAACATATTCATTTTGGGATTTCCATAATGAAAATGAATAGTAGCTTTTTTCATTTTTGCTTGTAAACAACATGGAAAAATGAAAAGTAAAAAACGTTCTTTTGTTGTAAAGAGGAAGTGTAAACAGTAAAAAGTAAAAACTGAAAGAAAAGAAAGGGGTTTCTCTTATTCAATTTAATGTTGCTGCTACGCTGTTGATTCTTTCATAAGTAAACATCTTTCTTTCTGAAAACCTAAAACAAAAAAAATATTACACTCATTATAGTACTTTTATCATTTTACGACATCGTAAACTGCCACCTTTCTTATAAAATCTTTCCGTTTTATTGCTGCTGCTGTCAAACTAATTTTCCTTCTTCCACCACCACCACATGACTAGCCAAACCAAGTTCCATTTCAATGAATTGCCAACAAAAACAGAAAAACTTACTTATTCTCTTCTCATGCATGATATGGTATTGAATAAAATGAAGAAAAATAAAGAAGCAAAAATAGAATATTTACCAAGAAGCCAAGTGCGGCGGTGGTGTTGTTGAACTATTTAAGGACTGTCATAAAAAACACCACTCGCTGAGGAGTTGCTTTTGGTTGTGGCATTTTGTTGGTTTTTACGATTTTCATTTTGACGATCGTGTCAAAGTAATTTTCCTTCTCTTACTCAAATCGTCTATGTCACATCAACATTTTGCCAAGAATGCAACAAAGAGTAATGCAATGTCGTGTTTGATTACTTTTTCTCCGTAATACAACATTCAACATTCATGTAAATAAAACTTGTTACTAAAAATAGAAAATGTCACACGGCATTGACTAAAATAATGTCTCACGTCACCCCACCCAAAACCCAGCACAAGCTCAGCTAAAATTTTCTTATTTTTCCTGTGAGTTCTTTCGCGTGGACAGTTTTTATATTTCATGTGACGTTTTTCAATGACAATCATCTTTTTATTGATTATTTCAAAGCCTAGTATAAGATAGGTCCGTTGTTTCTAAATACTTGTATCAAAATTTTAATTAAAATACTTTTAAGTCAGAGCTTTCGATATAGTAGCATTCAGCAGTTTTTAATGGAGTCCCACCGCATCGCAAATCTCTCCTTGTCATAACATAAATAATGTCACCAATGCAAATGTGAGTCGAGTGGATGACAAAAGCTAACGCAACAACACATTTTATCATTGGAAATAAACAAGCAATGAGCTTTTCTTACATTGTGTTAGATTATGATTTGGAAGCTTTTCGAGCTTTTCTTGTACTCGTATACAAATTTTATAATGTTTGGTATTGTGTCGGGTTTCCACTGTTGAATTTTGCGCATACCGTTTGACGAGTTTTAACATCGTTCTTTGAAGAAATAAATATCTAAGCCTCCGAATAACCACAGATACGTGTAACCTCGTTTTCATTTTTAGATAATATTACAAAGCTTCTATTAATCTTACGTTTATTCTTCCTCCCTCCCTTGCTTAACTCAACTTGTGGTGGGCTGGGTTGGGTATACGGAACCCATTTACCCATAATTTCCATTTTCCATTTGTGATGTGCTCCATTTATTTATTTGTCTCTGTTCTTCCTTTCGACAACAAAATGCATAACGTAAACATTCAGTATTCATTGCATTTCATTTTGAACGATGCATTGCATTTCGTTCAAAAACAATATAGGATATAGGTTAGGATAATATGGACACAGCTTTACTTTTTCTTTTTATTCTTTTCTTCTTTTTTCCCTCGCACGTAATTTATTATGACAAAGCTCTCCTCATCACTTCAAAAACGTGATTTGTTGATGGAAAGACGAACTGTGCAATGTGGGTGGCAAATAACGGTGGTAATGGTGGTGTGATGAGTAAGGTAATACCACGGCAAACAATAATATAATAATAATAATTTTCCCAAAAAACATAAAATGCCCAGAAAAATTGACAGAGATGCAAACCAGAAGTAATTTACGCAATATGAAAGACTGACAACGGACAAACCCATCTGCATTTGTAATCCTCTTCGAAAATAAAAAATCATTTGTACGGCGCGGACGTTTTGGCAAGCCTAAAACTAAAACCTAAGCCAGGTAGAGGCTGCTCCTGCCGGAAAACATATCAGCAGAATGTAAAGCGAGAAAGAGAAATGTAGCTCCGATTGGTATGCGTGGCCCCCGGTTTCTTACTTCGAGGAATTTAGAATAAAAGCAAAGAAAGAAAGGGAAGGAAGGAAGTAGGAGAAGGTTATTCATTGAAGCTTCTCTGCTGATGCATAAATGATTCTTTAGATGAGGTACGTAAGTGAATAGTAAAATGCATGCATTAGTAGCTTATATGAGCTCCTCCGCATTAAATACAAAGCACGTCGCCTCCATCTCGAAGGGAAATTGATCGTGATAACAAGACAAACTGCACCAATAAAATGATGATGAGGATGAGTGAGAATGCTCTGCTGCTCTTGTTCTTCATCTTCTTCATTCTGTTTCCATAATGTACAATACTGCTGCTGGTTAGCAGTAAACTCGGGTTTTAGATTAGAATGAAAATTTTTTCTGCTTTTCCGTTAGAAAAACAGCCTCAGAAAAATATTTCTGGTTGCGTTTGTGAGAACAAGGAAAGCTTTTTATGTAAATAAAGATAAAAATACTGAAGGAAGAAAAATAGTGGGAGTAAAACGAGAGAGAGAGAGAAAAAAGAGAGGTGAAGTTGTTTGGTGGAAATAATGTGTAGTAAAGTAATGCAGCTCAGTCAGTGCATTGCAGCAGCAATCTCTCCTTGAGTTGTTTATCCAGGCTAAAACCAAGTCAGTCTGTTATTCTTATCCCTATTCAACCTCTCTTTCTCGTTTCTTTCTCTTGCTCTTTCTTCCTTTTTTATATAAACATTTTATTTCCATGTAAAAAGCTTAGCTTTTAGCCTGCAATCTGCATTTTGTATAAAACCAATAACTTAGCTTTCAGATTTTAAAGAAGAAAAATGTTCTTGAACTTGTACTGTAGTGGTGGTGGTGGTGGCGGCAGTTTTATGTTATTTTAGTAAAAGTAAAATAAACGTAAACTATATGGGTAACACTCGTCTTTCTTTCTTTCAAGACGGTTTAAAAAAGGTTTAGTTTCGGACTGAATTGAATTAAATGGAAGAGATTGGAAAGGATGAGAATAAGGAATAAAAAACAAGAACGAGAACGAATAAAACTATTCATTCCATATTTGAAGGGATGCGGATGGAATGAATGTATTGCGTAATGAAGTGAAGTAAAGAAGGGAGAGCGATCAAATAAAAATAAATTTCTAACCTAAAAATAAATGGAAGCGAAGAAAAAAGCAGAAGAAGAAGAAGAGAAAACAAAATAAATATACCTTAGAAAGCCATTTTATTATCTATCTCTGATTTAGCTCTGAAACACTGGATCTAGATTCCTATTGATCCTGAGAAAAAGAAGAAAAAGAATCGGAAAACAAAAATTTGGTGTAGAATTTGGATTTTTTCGATGCACAATAGCAACAAAAGCAGGGGATGAGAAGAGTAGTAACGTAAAAAGTAAAACGATATAGCTCTACCCGATCAGGATTGGATTTCGAATAAATCACTGTTTGTCAATACAGAACTCCACCAACCGACTTGGCAATGTGCACAAATAAGTAAGCAGGTTCCCTTCCTCCCTTTTTATTTCTCACTCTTCTGTTTAAGCGGCTTACCCAAACAAAAGCCAAAAATCCAGAATCCAGAATGCCCTTTCCCACTTTCGATTGATAAAAACCGTTTTAGGAGAGAAAGGACGATGTTGATGGATATGGAGAGGAAGAACAAAACCAAAACAATTTTTATTTTCATTGAATGCTGTTATGTAATGTGATGTGCCATGCTATATACTACTGTTAAGTTTAGTGCTGCTGCTTAGCATTAAGCTCGGTTTTAGATGAGAATAAAAATTTTTTCATGCTTCACGTTAGAAAAATAGCCGCAGCAAAAGATTTGACGTGAGTTTGTGAGAAGAAGCAAAGCTTTTGATGTAAATAAAAGATAATGTGTGTGATATAAATAAAGAAAGAGGAAGAAGAGTAGATTTCTTGAAGAAAGATAGTGGGAGTAAAAAAGAGGGAGAAGGAGAAAAAAGAGCGAGGTGAGGTTGTTTGGTGGAAATAATGTGTAGTAAAGTAATCTAGTGCAGTGCATTTCAGCGCAGCAATCTCTGCTCGATTTGTTTATCCAGGCCAAGCCACTCTGTTATTCTTATCCCTTTTCAACCCCCTCTCCATTTTCTTTTTCTTTCTCTCTTGTTCTTCCTTTTTCATATAAACATTTCATTACCATGGAAAACGCTTAGTTTTTAGCCTGCAATCTGCATTCTTGTATAAAACCAATAATCTTATTGCTTTTAAATTTTAAAGAAGAAAAATGTTCTTGAACTTGTACTGTGGTGTTATGGTGGTGGTGGCGGCAGTGCATTTTATTTTATTTGTGTAAAAGAAAAAGAATCGTAAACTAAACTTTTGTCTTTCTTTCAAGACTTGTTTACGTTTAAAAAAGGTTTAGTTTGAATTGAATTGAATGAAATGGAAAGGATGAGAAGAACACGAACGAGAGCGAAAAAAACTATCCATATTTGAAGGGATGCGGATAGAGTTCCCTTAACGATGCATCGTGGTACATCGTGATGCTTTTTAAATTGAGCAATGTTACCCGTTTTGCCCAAATGAGCATACGCAAATTAGCTACGACAAAATCGCAGCAGCATAGCAATTAGCAATAGCAATGCAGCACGCTCCAGTAAACAGTTTTCACTGTGCCCAATGTCCACACTCTCTGAAAAATCATCGCGACGAATGTCGATGTAGCATCGATGCTTTCCAAACGATGTGCTTATCGATGTTTTTACCGATGCGTGGTTCCGTTACCTTAACCCTAGATGCGGATGGATTGAATTTAGTGCGTAGTGAAGTGAAGTCAAAAAGGGAGAGCAATCAAATAAAAATAAATTCTCCCCGTAAATATAAATGGAAGCAAAGAAGGAGAAGAAGTTTTGAAACTAAATAAATATACAAAGCCATTTTATTATCTATCACTGCTTTAACTCTAAAGCTCTGGATCTGATTCTCCTTCATCCTGAGAAAGAAATAAAAAAAAGAATTGGAAAATAAAGATTGGGTTAGGATTTTGGAATTTTTGATGCACAACAGTAGCAAAAGCAGGGGATGAGAAGAGTAGCAGAGTAAAAGTAATAGGATATAGCTCGATTGGATTTCGAATACATCAGTGTTTGTCAACACTGAACTCTACAAACCGACTTGACAATGCTCACAAAATAACCAAGCAGGTTCCCCTCGTTTTCTCTCTCTCCTCTGTTTTTTAGCCGCACACCTATACAACAGTCAGGACCAAACCAGAAAAATCCGGAATCCAGAATGCCCTTACCTACTTTCAATTGATAAAAAACGAGAGAAAGGACGATAGGGATGGATGGAGAGGAATAACAAAAGCAAAACAATTTTTGTTTTCATTGAATATTTTTATGCAATTTTGTGTGTCATGCCATGTACTCTTTTAAAATTGAGACAAAAAACGACCTATGCTGATATACTTTAGGCTGTGCTTATGTTAAAGAAAACGAGACACCTATCTACAATAGTACAAAATGTTTTAGTAAAAAAGGATTGTGGCTTTACAACGGTGCGATGGAGGAGCAAATGATATTGACATTCATAGAGAGAGACAAAGAAAGAGAGAGAAAATGAGCATTTCCAATTTTCCACTGTTTGTTCTATTCCGTATTTTTGCAAAAAGAACAGAAGAAAAAACCGCCAACCTCCCTAGTTTTCTCTATTCTGTTTTAGCTGTTTTCTCTTTTCTGTTGAAGGAATGAATGAAATGAGAAGGTGATAACAAGAACTCAACGAGAAAAACATTTTCCCACTACCATTAACGGGTACTTTTACTTTTCTACTGCTACTCAACTCTTTCGCTGCTCTCCTGCTTTTATTATTTTTATGAGGATGGCCTAATTCCGGTTTTGTGGTGGAGTGCAGTGGAGCCACGCCCGGCATATTACAGCAGAAAACTGCTAAAAAGGCCATAGCCAATTGTCCTGTGGGAAAATAGCTGAAGCTAATGACTAGAAAACATGAGCAGATTTTCATTGTCACTTATTCATAGTCATCAAGCAAGCAAGGAATAGTTTTCCAGTAATCTCCGTTGCGCGATTAGGTGATACTCTCTTTTCTATTCCATTCCACCAATAGACTCATTGTACGTCCTCACTCCCATTTTCGCTCCTTGTTTTTAAAGATCATCAGCAGTAATCAACCTCATTACATGAAATACTGGGGTTGGGGCATGCTTGAAAATAAAAACTAACCATCGCATTTTGCCCTGCCGTTAAACTATTTTGCGATATCATCCAGTTGTTTTATACATAGATCCCAGGATGCTCCTATAATTTCTGTGCAAAATAGATTTTCATACACATTGACAACAACATAAAAATACACAGAAACTGGAAGTTGAAGCTCTGAAGCAAGTGAAAAGTTTTTGTGCAGGGAAATTTAGTTCGGTAACTACTGCTGCTGCTGTTGTTGCTACTGCACAGGATTGCAGTCAAAGTCGAACTTGTCTTTCTAGTTGTTGTCATCATATTAACCATGAAAATCCATTCCACTACTTTCCCGAGGGCAGTACTGTAGATGTAGAACATAAGAGGACACACATTATTCTGCGATAGAAAGTGATTATAAGGAAGGATCCGGCCTTTGCCATTCCTGCCCAAATAGATGCAAGTAAATTTAATTCTTTTTTGTAACAAAGGAAAAGGCGAGAAGTTAGAGGAGGGGAGGAGAGTTCGAGGGAAAATGTGGGGCAGCTGACTAACGTTTAGGCGTTCCCGAACTAACGTATCCTGCCACCATCAACATTATCATACATATTTTTTCGGAGTGAGTATGATAGTAGGGGGTGGTGGAGGTATGCTTGGTGGGAAGGTAGGTATGCAGTTTATAGTTAGTTATGCTTATATGTAAAAAAGAGTTGACTTTGATGAAGAGACGAGAAGTAAGGTAAAGGTAAAAACGCCGAACGTGGGAAATTGTTGGCAGTCACGCCACGAAAACAGAACTATATGGGTTCACTATATATTCGCTGTTAAAAAACCACTACCATTACCACATCTTGGCTGTAGACTTACAGAGAGATAAAAACGAAGAATAAAAAAGTAGAAAGGGTGATACGACGCACTGTGTAACAAAACCATAGGTCGGTAGCTACATAACACTTACTACATAAACGTTGTTGTGAGTGAATGAGTGCCGTGTTGTGGGTCCATTAGAGAGCCAAGTTTTAATTGCATAAATAATCGACGAGAAGAGAACACCCCGCCGTTTTATCACATCCAAATTGCAGTTCTCCCGTTTTATATTGTAGTAGATTCTTGTTCTCATTTACTTTTTTAAATGCTGGACATGCACACTTCTTTACTACTACCTCCACAACCACAAAAACTCGTCCAACAAGAACAGCAGCAAAGCAACTTCCAGGAAAAAAGTTTTATTTTCTTTCTTTCATTCTTTTCTCTTTCGTAATATTTCCTTTTTACACAATTTTCACACAGTCATTTCCCAATATCAATAAAAAGAAGTTGAAAACGACAGAAAACGGAGAATTCTCAATTGGGACACTTTTCCTCTGAAAAAGAAACTCCCCTACGGACGCATACATAACTGAAGCAGCAGCGCAGTAGTCGTAAAAAGTGATCCGTTTTCTCTTCTTTCTTTTTGTATTTTTTGCTTTTGCTAAATGTTCTCACAGAACTACTCACACAAGTTACGAGTTTGTTCTTTCTCTCTCGTGTAGTGGTTGGTACACTCCTGTGGTTTTTATTGTCACAAAAAAAGTTGTAATTGAATTTCATGCATGATGCAAGAGGAACAAGAACAGCAACAACACAAAACAAAACACTTCTCGTAATAGTCCTCGCACTCCTTCTCACTCGCTCTCTTGTGTGCCGTTGCCGTTATTGCTGCTACTGTGGCATAACATCGCTTGCCGTTTCCATTTTTGGAGTTTTCTCTTATAAGAAAACGACAGGACAACCCACAAAACAAATGAAAATAAAAAACAAAGTATTTAAATGAGTATTCATAAGTAAATATGCATGGGCATTGCTTCCATAAAAATAAAAGAGTTGAGAAGCTCATTTGAGAGCAGCTCTCCAGTTCCAGCTTACTCCCATCAAATAACAGTTTTTGTTTAAGTATTGTGAATATAAATTCTAATTTGTAATACATTCCATGCATGCAAAATATGCATTTCTCAACTGAAAAAAATACAATTTCTCTGATTAAATATTTTGATAAACGCACTCCAGCGGAGTGAATTTTTTTTAAAAAATGTCGAACACAAAGGCACAAACTGAACTTTGTATTTTGATGCGGTTTTTAGGTTTTATTTAGCATTATTCCGTTAATGAAGGGGTAAAGCTGGAATAAAACAACAAAAATACCATTTTTGTAGCTCTCTTGCTTGCTCACTACTTTCCATTTACTATCTCTAAAATACCATTTATCATGGCGGTTTTGTGTAGTTTGCGAACATTTTTCAAAGAAAATGGGTTTCAAATGTGATGCGATCTAATTCTAGATAGAAAGTCATGATGGCGGAACAACAGCAGCAGCAGCGGCGGTAGTGGAGGAAGAAAAGAAAAGAAAAAAGAAGAAATGAATGAATTGAGATTTTGAGTGAAAGAGAGAGAAAACAGAAAAAACTAAAAAAATCACATAGGAAGAAAAAAATCTACTTCGAAAATAAGAAAAGTCGGAGGAAGACAAAGCATTTATTTTCGTGCTTCTTACACATTCCATTCTACTCTGCCCACAGCACAGGCAGCAGCAAAACAACCTAATTGAAAATAAATTTAGAGAAAAATGAAGCGAAAACGGGTCACTTTACTTTTACATCCACTCCATTTGTTTTTCTCATTTTTCTCATTCCTCATAAAAAACCTACACAAAAATAATTGGAGAAAGAGGGACCTGAAGAGTTACAAAATATGAAAACAAAAACAAAACTATTACGGTACACTTTACTTATGCTATATATTGCTGCTGTGCTGATACAAAGTTTTTTTTTATCAAAGAACAGATTTATCGTAAAAATAAACAAGAAAAACATCTTTTTGTGGAAGAGAAAGAAATAGAGAGATTGGAAAAATGAAAGCAATCTACGGAGGAAGAACTTCACACACAAATTTGGTAGTAGTACTTCGATGATAATAAAGAGGAGAGTGCACCAAAATGACATCTATTTGTCATAAATTCACATTTCATTACACCAGCATTTTTCTCTGTATAAAACACTGAGAAGGAAGCTGAGTAAAGTGGAAGATGAAGGAAAGAAAAATTTCGGATGTAGCTGCGGATGAGCTCAAGAACAAAAGGTACATAAGTAATACGAAGCAGTTTACTATTCTTTTCTCTTCCTATCCTTATTCTTTCCAACATAACCGTAGCTACGATTTTCCAAAAAAATATAATAATGAAAATAAAGGAAGGAAGGAAGAAGCAAAAATGTTACGAGTTTTATAGGGAAATATATAGATGCGTTATAAGTTATAAGCAATATCGAAGTTTCCTTCCTACCGATTTCTTCCTTTTCTTATTTTATTCACGTGTGATGAAATGTGGACGCGGATGTGCTAAAAACCATCCAAAAAGTCCACACAATCTACTCCACAGCACAGCACAGTCCGTTTCTTATTTCCCTTCTCCCAAAAGTCCTTTTTTATCCTCCACTGCTTCATTTCATATTACTCCGATTAATCTTTCAACAATATCAATATCAAGCTTAAATACAAAGTGCAATGATAAAGGAATGAATGAAAAAAGGGATTTAAGAAAAGGAACATTTTCGCTGCTGTTATTGCTGCTGAAGCTCTTACGACTGATCTTTATCTCTTGAGGCTCTACCACCACCACACAACATTGGCTTAAAGTTTCTTTAGAAAATAAGAAGACAGAAAGAAAGTAAATATGTTGCCTGTGAAGTTGATCATGATCATTGTCGTAATAATGAACCGGCTACATGGCAGAAGGACGGTGGAAGTGACAGCGTTCTTGGTGGTGGTGGTGGTTGGTGGGAGAGAAGAACCTTTTTCTTTAGTATTTCTTTTCTTTCCGTTTCATTTCAAAATGAATGTTTAAGTGGAATAAACTAAAAGTAAAGTAGGATAAGAAGCATGCATGACTTTTTCTTGAAAAATAAATAAAGATTATTTCATACCGCGAAGGACAAATATAACATTAAAATCTTCTTCTTCCTCTACTACTTCTACTTTCAAAAATAAGAAAGTTTTTGTGGATAGGAAACAACCTGGAGGAACTTCATCTTCGTCTCTTCCCCGAACAATTTATATCTTTTCCACTTTATCAAACAAAAACGGTAGAAGAAGTAAACTAAAACTCGTTTTCGTTGATAAGATGTAGCAAAAAAAGAAAGAGCATTGGCAAGCAAAAGCAACACGGCACGGCGGTGGTTAAAAAAATGGAAGTTGGGATTTAGTGAGCCACATTGGCGTCACGATGCGATGCATTCTTTCCATCCGTTCCATTCACCAACATTTCCACTTCCCAGCCAAAGCCAAGACCAACAACTTTTTTCTTTGGAAGAAAAATACTATTGAAGTTGTTTGTGCATATCTAATAAAAAAGATGCATTAATCTTCTCCCTAGCACAAGCACAACCTGCTTCCTGTTTCATGACAGGTAGTCGAAGTTGAAGTACAAAGTATTACAAACTTACTCCTCCTCCACTTCCACTCCTCCTATGCATGAACTCGCTCTCGTTCCAGTTGCAATTTTGTTTGCTTGTCAGAATTATGCAAATTAAAATTGTGCATTACGATTGAAATATATTGAAGAAATGCTCATCCTACATCATGAATTTCTCAACACGACTTCCGCTTGTCTAACGTAAGACTCTAGAGAGTAGGAAGCGGAGAAAAATTACTTTTTAAAGAAAAACTTGGCAGGATTGGTTGAATTGATGAGTGTATGTGAATATGAGAGAGAGAGAGAGAGAGAGAGAAAGCAAAGCAGACCGTGCTGCCGTGGTAGAAGGAAATTGGGCGAAAGGCAAATACGGTGAAATAAAAAACGAGCTGAAACTTAAGCACAAACACAAGCTTACTTTACACAAAAACAGATCAACATCATCATCAAAGTTATTTATCCAACCATATTCCAATTGCTTAAAGATTATGCTGCTGCTCGTTGCATAATAATATGCATAGTATTACTGCAACACATATTTTATTTTCGATTTGTTTCCTGTTAGGAAGAAGAGTGTGTTTACAACGAGGTGTTTACTTGCATTCAAATCTCCTACTTTCCTTTTCCATTTTAAAAACGGATAACTGCAAGCAGTGGCTTGGCTTTTTTGGGAGAAGAGCTCAGCAAAAGGAAATTGTATGAAAAAATAGAGAAGCGATGGGAGACTTGGGAGCGTTGCCAAGTCGAACTCTCTTCCGTTCTTTTTTTGTGTGTAACTGAGGCGAAGTAAGAACTGGAGCGGGAGAGAGTGAGTGAAAAAACATGAAGAAAGTGAAAGATGATGGATGATCATCGGCATCACCATAGCAAGTAAAAAAAGCAGAGTGAAGAAAAGAGAGAGTGGTGCCTAGTGACTGGTTGCTTTGTAAAAAATAGAGGAACGGAAACCAGTTGCTGTCTCTATTTCTTTCTCTGTCTTCTGACGAGTTCAATGAATGAAGGCTGCATATTATCAACATAATCATTTTGACTCGTTCAACTAAAGCAGTGAGTGCAGCTGCAGCAGCATTTTCTTTTAAACTTTATGAAAAGAGAAAATAAACGAGAAAGAGAAAATTTTTAATACTCTGGCCATGTAATGAGGCAGAGGCGAATGTAAACAAGGAAGGGATGGAGTACTACTGTAAAAAAACCGAAAAAGTCTTGTCTCCAAAGACCATTCCACGTAATTTTAATGACGAGGAGAGGAAAAGAGGGAAAGAAGAGCAGTAAAGCTATTAAAAATCTATGAGTATGTATGTAAATGAGGGAGTAAAAATATATAATCAAAACAAAACAACATCTTCTTACTGAATTATAGTTGTAAAAATGCTAAAAAATGGAATCGGAGAGGAAATTAAAATGAGGGCGTCCCTATTTTTAGTTGTTTCCTTTTGTGATCTTACAACCAGGTTGGGAATATATTATTTTCCGACACTATCATCATGTCATCGCGTCGCAGTAGTAGTCATCAACATAGTACTATCATCCTCATCATTATCATCAACATCATCTTCCTTACCATTTTTGTTCTCCCTTCTCCTTTCTTCTTCTCTGGAATCTGGAACGTATCTAGTTACCTTCCATCTTTTCAACAACGCTTGTTAAACACGCTGAAGAAAAATTAATAAAGAATTTCCATGCATTTAGATTTACAGGTTACATCTTTTTCCTACATGGCAAAACTATTGCGCAAATATCTGATGATTGCAAACAAAACCAGAGAAACTTACTTTACTTTCATCATCTATCAACATCATGAACAGCAACGTAAAAAAACTAACTGACAACAAATGAAACGGAAGAATTTTTCATGCATATCACGCGCCACTGCTGGTGAGTGCTGGTAAAGGCTCTTAACAAGCAAAAAAGGCAAAGAGGAAGATAACGTCTTCTTCAGATGAATAAAGAAGGAGAAGAGAAAGGCAAGGATGAAGACGTTGTCGTTTGTTTGTTACGTAACATGTTTTCCTACGAGGAAATATGATGAAGTAGTGAGTAACGATACTAAGGACAACAATAATAAAATTGACCACGATGAATTTCTTTTCGAATTAGCAAGCTAATCTTTCATATAGGTTTATTTTAAACGTCTGTAAGAGCTCTGTAGTTGCTACACCTAAATCTGTGAGGTACAGTATTAACGTTATTTAAGCTTAATTATAAGTAGCAAAATAGCGCAGCACGTGGGTGTACGAAACGTGTACTTTTAACATGAATTCGACCGCAAAGAATTCATTTTTTTGTAAAATAATAATCAATACTTGAGAGAGTGAAGATGCTGTCTCTGTCCTACTGGTTCCACAATCTTTTTTGTCATTGTATTTCACTCCTTCTACTCTGCAGTTGAGAAGGAATGGAATGTGGGGAGAAATTCTAAACCAATTCTCTTCCGTATTTCTCTATCGACAAATTTATCACCCGGTAAGAAAAAGTATGGCAATCGGGTTCACTAACAATAGGAAAGAAGCAAAATCAAGGAGACTTTGTTAAATGTGGCATGGACTCCAACAACAACGACATGCCATACGTTTATGTAAGCAGGAGTGGATTAGTTGCATAATAAAATTTTCTTTTTCAACATCAACTTTAGTCCACCTTACTTTTCAGGTTTTAAAAAATAGCCTAATACATTTTATTAGCGTTACACTGTACAAGACACGCACAATAGAGGCAGTGGCGTCAACAACGAGGAAACGAAACCTTAATCCAGTTAGAGCTGGATGCAAAGCAAAACTGAAGAAGATTGTCCCGGACTCCAGCAATCCTTATGATGCTTTTGATACTATCATTAGTATTTCCAGGGATCTGGTTACATGTGATAAGCATGATACGAGTTCAAATAGAGATTTAACTCAAATGTTGTTTGGGACTGCACGAGTACTACTTTAGCAACACAAAGTAACAACTAATTTCATTTCTACCGGAAAGGATTTATGCCAATCTACTTTCTTGATCCTGAAATTTCTCTCGTAAACCAGCACCGCAGTCAAAACCAGAGTCAAAGCAGTAGGAGTGGACCGTCGACAACGGAAATCTTAGCAGCAGAAGTACAAAAGTGGACATTTTTGCGGACAAAACGACTTCCGGCTAGACATACTTCCTACTGGAGTAGTATCCAGAGGGTTCTAGTTCTCCTGAGAACGCATCGTAATATTATCTGGGTAAGTCGACCAAACATTTTCTCTTTCTTCCTTTCTTTCCTTGCGTATAATAAAAATTGACTGAAAAAAAGAAGAATTCAATTCAATTGAAAAATTATTACAATGAACGAAGGGAAAAGAAGATGAACGCAATTACCCTCTTTTTTTCTTTTGAAACTGCAGCTGCTGACTTTTACTTTTTTCTGAAGTTTTCTGCACATTTCCGGGAATCTCTAGTGTGAGTGAAAGGCATGCTCATCATTTGAATAAATTCCGTTGAGTGACACTTCTTGGAGAGGATAATCCAGAGTCAGTGTTCGAGAAGCTCGCCAATCATCCCGAGAACGAGTGCTACTTAAGTAGAATTTCTTCTCTGCCTGTGCACCTTTGCAGAAAATTTTTTATTTACTTTTTCGTTTCAGTATTATTTTCTTTTCAAATCCTTATATAATTTGATTTTATTTTGTTGATATTAAATAAACAGGAAGCTGCACTTCCCAGCAATTTTGGATTCCTACTTGGATTCGGCAGTTGAGTACGGATTCAACTTCTTTTATAGCCTTCATCTCAGGTGTAAATCATTAAATTTCTCGGAACGCATCTAAATTGATATTAAAATCAAAGGATACAGAAGTAGCAGTTTGACCTACCTATTTATAATACAGAAATATAAATAATGTGAAAAAAATTAGCAATTTAATTCTATTTTTCAGAGAAACAACGCTCGAATGATCTTCGTCGGTTACTGCATAATAAGCGACCCCACTAACGGCGAATTATTCGTATTTCCCTCAACCGCAGAATTTAAAATTATTGGGCAATGTTCTAAGAAGGTAAATAACTTTAGTAATGATGATGATACAACGTTTTACGTTTTGTGTAACTCCTTCCGCTTGAAACGTATTTCACAGATTGTGTTAACAAAAAAACGTGGAAAAATGGCTCAACTTTAATAAAATACTTTCATGCTTGTTTTGTTCTTTCAAGATAATTCCACAAGTTAAATATCTTTATGCTTTATGCTTAAAAAATTAATAGGTTAAGTTGATAATGAGGGTGGAAGGGAAATCGATAAAATAATCGATCGAATAAGTAGACATGACAGTTAAACGTGTCCAATCCATTATCCTTTAACAGTTCTTAATCATCTGATTATCAATTACTGTGTCTAGATCATGTAATAATGAGATTTGCTTAAGTTTAAAAGTAAGCTTGTCATTTTCATTTATACTAATTATCATTTGCATACATTAGGTTTTTTGCAGAATTAATTTAATCAATAATTTAATGTTTCTGTGGGTTAAAATAATTTCTTTGTATACGTTATATCGAGGAGAAACAAGATTCACCTGCTCATACTGTGTCTAAATGGTTTTGTTGCATTTATTTACGACGTATTACCCACAAATGAACTGTTTAACAAAACAGACACGACACATCATATTAAAAGTAACATTATACCAGTTTATTAAGGCTAAAAAAACTTCCATCTTCAAGAAACACAGACAAAGCAATTTTTGTTTCGTGTTGTTAATTATTTAAAAATACTGTTCATGAGATTGATTCGCCAAGTTATTAACCTTTTCATGTACACACTTCAACAAAAGTTTGATTTTCCTGACAAACCATTTGAAATTTCCTGTTTATAAATTTAATTTTTATTGTTTCAGACTGAATCAAGAAGATTTTACTTGCATGGGCGAATAGCGTAAATATTCTTTCAAGACTTAAAATACACTCTAAGCTACAACCTTATAGAAGTCAGGATATCGGCATTTTGTTGCTGTTCAGAATAATATTATGAATTCCCTACACCTGCAATAGCACAGCAGATCCGTGATCCGTGCAAAGTTATTGCGGCAATACATAATAATAGGTTCAGAATAATAGTGCTAATCATTATTATGTAGTGAGAGATTTTTCAGAGAAGATAACGATTCTAGCCTGTTTGTTTCCTATTCGCTATATTCTATTCTATTTGTTTCCATTTTGCCACCACCACCATAATGTAAATTTCACTGAATATAGTTAGCCAATTTGTCTTCCCCAATCTGAAATAATTTATCGTACATTATAGAAACAGAGCAGATAATACGGATAAATTTCATTTCACTCCCTCTCCCCCTCTCTGTTGTGTCTTGGTATAAAAAGAGTGATGAACGACTATCAAGATTATTTAAAGGGGAAGTGGTGTAAATGTAAACATCGTTATTTTGATTCAATAAACAAACAATTTGTCCTAGGCCGAGTAAAAAATGAATGCAAACTAAAAGCAAACCCCAGTTAGGCAGAGACAAAACCCTCGTTTTATATTGAATAGTAATCAAGCAAGAGGAAAAGCAAGCAAGTATCTAACAACCATAAAGAGCTCCGCGTTACTTACGCAGTTACATAACAAAATGAATGAAATAAATGGAAATGGAACTGTTTGTTGTTCGGTCCCATATGCTTCAGGATTTCGTAATCTGCAGAGAAGAATAGGAAGTTACACAAACAAACCTAAATTTGTACTTAGGTATAAAAATATAACATTTCCTTATACTAAAGATAAAAAGCGAGGAAGAAAACGTACGTACACGAGCGAGCAAGCATAAGAATAGGAAGAAGAAAGTAATCAGCAGCAGTTGATCGACGAACAGATCTTATGTAAAGATCTATAAATATTGCAACTAACAAAAAAGGGGTGTAATTTAATTTATGTGTAAATAAAAGTAATAATATCATTCTTCTTCTCGTAGAAACAAGAAGTAAACTTAAGCTTGAATAACAATAACAGAACCAAGTCGTGGTGATGTAAAAAAAAGCATGATGACTGTATAGTAACAAAATCCAAGCAACCTACGGAGAAAAAGAAAATAGAAGGAGTGGGAGAAAATGTTTACGACGACGAGGTAACAACAGCCATACTGAAATCAACTTATTGTATGCATCCGTGACGTAAGTCTCTCGGTAATTCGGTATACTAAATGTGGTGGTGGAATGAAAGTATCAACAGCAAACTAAAGACTTAAATATAGTACATTCCTACTAGCAGATGAAATGGTTGCCTTCCTGTTTTTACCTTCATTTAGGTTTTTGCTTAAGCTCTGCTGCTGCTGACGATGTTGAAGGCAGAAAAGAAAGCACAGCAGTAGAGAAAGTATTATCAAATGCCCACTCAAGTATTACTTCTCACCTTTTCCAAGCCTTTCCTTTTCCTGTCGAGTGATCCGATTAACATATTAAACATCATTGCTTTATGTATGCGTAGAGTTTAGTTTTAGTAGTGCTTCTTCGTATGTCAGTATGTTTCAATGACGCTTTTTAGAAAAGAATTGGATAAAAAGCATTAAAAAGAACCGCATTTGTACTTATAAATTCATTCATGAGTTTTTAGTAGTCTCGTAAAGTCCTTATTTTTCCTTCCCTTATGCTATGTAAACTCCCTTGAGAAAGGAAGAACGAAAGAGAAAGTAAGCAATTCTCCTAAAACTTCAACAGTTTACCTAATCAGAATTGGTTTTTGTAAAAAAGGAAAAATGTTTTGTACATTTTTTATGGCTTTTCTTTCTCCTTTTAGCAATGTTTTACTAATTAGAACATAATCTTAAGCATCAATACCTATACATTAATAAGTACATATAATATAAAAATAAAATTTGAACTTGTTGTTCTTTCAGAATAAACACAATTGCCAATTTGATCAATAAAAAACTAATATTAACTACAAATCTTATCAATTCAGGAATTCAGGTAAGGTCATTCCATTACAGAATGTTGCGTTCGTATTATAGTAAAAAATATTTTATTTATGTGATGTAATAACAGCAACACACTGCGCAATGGAAGTCCTTGTAAGCCAGCCTGGTCTTGATCTTATTTTTCTCTTGTCTGATAAGAATTTACAAGTCCTATTATTTTATTCGTTATTTTTGTAGAAGCAAATTCGATTTGCTACTGAAACTTTATGAGAATAATATAATTATGTTAGTGTGTGAGGGAGAGAGATAGTGAGTCTGGAAGAGAATTGTAGAAAAGTGGATCTGATCTGGTCTGATCCCTGGAATGGAAATAAGTTCAAGTTCCGCTCTAATAATCTGAGTTTAGCCTTTCTTTCCAATCTTTCTTTCTTGCCGTCGTCTTTCATTGTTTGTGTGTTTACTCTGTGTCGTCTGCGTCGGTTGTGTAGCTTTTCTAGACACGGAAGAGACAGGACCAGAATAACAGAGAGAAAGAGCTTTTGACAAATTGTTGGCACACTCCGCATACAGCACACAACAATTCTTTCTTTCATTGTATTTTATTTTATTTGCTTTTGTCCATATCTCCTTTCCTTCTTCAACTCGTCGTTTTCTGTATTATTTGCAGTGTTTACTGTTGCAATAAGATTGAATGAATGGATGTGCACTCTTAGTTATATTTTATACAGTTAATATAAGAAAACAGTAATAATGAGGGTCGTCTTCGGTTTTTGGATTGGATACATAAACTTCTTTGGAAAAAAGCAAAAAGCAGCAGCAGCTGCACCAGAGACTTTACTTTGGAGGCAGTTTATCTAGGCCAGATGAAGAAGAAGAAATCTCATCACAGCAGCAGCAGCTCCAAGAAAAATTGAAGTCAAGTCATTAAAAGTTTTTTTATGTTTTTATGTATGAAAGCCAATATTATATTTTTATAGAATATGCATAGCTATCACGGTATAGATTGGTGGGTTAACGTTACTTTACTTTTAGTTACATTACATTTTTGACCATTTTATTACACAATGATGAGATGGTTGAAAGTTGGAAGGAATGAACATCAACTTCGTTCATCATCTTACCACACACGTTCATAAAAAGTTGAATAGTGGGGAAAAATGTAATGGAGAATGAAAAAGAAGGAGCAAACGAGTGGAACGTTGTTCAGCAGCATTATAAAGGAAGACTATTATGCGGAAAGAAAATTACGTCATCGTCATCATAAAAAACGAAAAAGAACAAAAAACGCGGCAACTTTCCTCATTCTTCCTCCCTCTTTCCTCGTTCGACTATTTTTTCCACGGAAGAAAGAAAAGATTTGCATGATGGTCTTCGTTCATGGGAAATAGCTGGGAAGATGTAACAAAAACAGTGAAGAAGTAGAAGATGATGATGCTTACCTGCAAAAAACAGAAAAAAGAGAGATCATGAGTATAATTTTCTCGAGCAAGTGGAAAGATCATTAAAAACGTGAGTGAAAGTGAAGCAATCTTTTTCACGTTCATCTTCACGTACTAAAGATAATGTTATTATTTTTAAAAAATGGAGGTGGAAGAAATAAATGGAGCTGGATTTGAGGGAGATGTGAGTTGGGACTGTTGGGAGATGGGAGTTTTTGTGGAGGAGGAGGGAAGGCGTGCCTCTAATAACGATCAGCAGTTATTCAACCAAAATTCCGGAATAATTAAAGAAGCTGCTAATGAGTAAATTGAGAACATTGATCTGCTCTGCTCCAGGGCAGTTCTGCCATCATGATCAGAACAAAATGCTTTTTACTTTTACTTCATCTTCCCAAACATCCAAACTTTTCGAGAAATGAAATAAATGAGCAGAAACAGAGCGATTGAACTGACGATGAGCGAATGACTTCATATCAGCTACCTGCAGTGTAGGATTTTGTAAATTGAAATCAAGCTTGTTTATTTCAGGGAGGTGCGACGTTTGTTTTGTTTTTAGAAAAAGTTACGCAGTGTAGTTAAGCTGATACTGTGAACCACAGGGTGTTCAAATTAACATTTCATGTTTAATAGTCATTGTGGGTGCTAGAGCCTTGATGATCCCTTATGAGATGCGAAATGAATCTCTAGATTAGATTCAGACAGCAGACCCCCAAGTTTTCCGAACTTTCGCCCGTACTCTATCTTGCTAGCAGGAACCGATGCGATCTTCACTAAATACCCCCTTGATTACTCCAGCAAACACTTTGTCCCACAGTTCAAACAATTTAAAAGGTTCAGGTGAAAGGAAATAATTCGTCGATAAAACTTCAAAATTACAGTTAACAGTTAATTGTACTTTTATTTTACAAATCAATTATTCTTGTATTACAAATCGAAAGAACTTCATTAAATCTTAAAACTACTCCACAATGAATGACTACTTTAATTAAGTTAAATTAATCTAAAGCCTTTAATCCTTAGGTGTTGTTCCTGTGAACACTAAACCGAGAATCCTAGGTGTCGTTCCTGTGAACTCTAAACCTCCAATCATTACCATTCATGACTTGACTACATAAACGTCTACTCTTTTGTCCCAGTGGACCATGCTTGTAAAAAGCTTAAATTAAGCACTTCCAGAGGGGCATAAGGAAA
>JAHZNJ010001841.1:0-12458 GCA_027744475.1 Lepidocyrtus cf. sotoi NNG-2020 | reverse complement strand
CAAAGCAAACACCGCACAAAAAACGGTTGCAGACTAGAGAAGTAAAACTAAACAGACTTCTTAAAATGAATGATGTAAAAAAGCAGGTCATTTTCAGGAGACAAGGAAAAAAAGAAGTAAGTTTGAAAAAACGGTTACGTACTTTTTTCTTCCTTGTCCAAACTCTTATCCGAAAAAACTTGTTTCGTTTTCCTTCCTTCTATCGTATTGTTTGTTGACTACATTACATTAAAGAATAATGATATGATACACGTACAGTCTTTTTAACATGCATAATGTATTATACAACTTCTATTTAACTTTACTTGTCTTTCTCACTGTTTACTCCACTCCCATTCTAATTCTAATAAAAGTAATAATAACAATAAAACTAATAAAAAAACGCTCCCTTTTTTACATTTTCTTCTTGTTCTTTTTCTTCGTTCAAAAAAAACTGCTGAAAGTTTGTAAGTTGTTGTAAGTTGAGTTGACTGTTTTTTAAAGGAAGGAAGCAAGGATGATGTCACCAAAACCTATAAAAAATTCGTTTCCCACTTGAAAATAATGAAAGAGGGAAAGAGTCGAAGAAAAGGCGAAAGCTACTAAGTTTTTCCTCTCTTTCTTAATCTTTCCTCTTTTGCTCCCTTTTTAGTTCTTCTAAAACTGAATAAAAAGAGGAGCCTTTTCTTCTGTTGTTTTCTTCATATTGTACCCTATCATGTAAGAAGATTCTTGAAGATGCGGAGGGAGCCTACAGCTTTCTTCTCTCTTCTCTCTCAAGGTCTTTTTTCTTTTCGAAAAACCCGAAAGAAAGAGAGAGAGAGAATGAGTTGAAGCATGACAGAGAGGAGATCAACAAGATCCAGAAATAGTTCTTTTCCTCTTCTCCTTCTCGTCTTTTCTTCTTTGTCCTATGATGATGATGATGATGATGATGATGATGATGATGATGATTTTCTCCTTGCTTTGCTCTTCTCTTTTTCTTCTTTTGTGAATATTATTCGGTTGGTTTACTACTATTGCTAGGCTCCCAGACCCTTTTTGTGGTACTTTTCTTTAGCATCAGCAGGGAAAGAAAAGCACCCAACCACAGAGATACACCATACCAGTCTTATTCTCATATATAAATTCTCTAGTGTACTATTTAGAGATAGAGTGAGAGTGTTCTGGGAGAAAAAGAAGGAGCAGCATCCGAGCAGTATTGTTAGGCTCACATCAGCAGGCAAGTTCTCTCTTTCTCGTTTTCTCTGTGTGTTTTGTGATGTTGTTGCTGTTGCTACTACTACTCTACTCTGCTGAAGAGGCTCAAATTTGTTTAGCAGTTTTGCTAAACTATTGTCAAAAAAGGGGAAAGAAAGACGTAAACTATTGATTTCCCTGAGGATAAGATAAAAGAGAAGAAGTAAAGAAGAAAACAAAGTTCCTTTTTTCTGGACTTTGGATCCGATCCTTCTTCTCTTTTTTGTTCTTTTACTTCTTCTTCTCTACAAGGGAGTTTTCTATTTCTATCTTGGGAGAAGCAAAGTAAGATTCCTTTACTGATAGTGAATTTATATGTAACGTGCGTCCTCAAAATGAGAAAGAAATGATCTCAAATTGTGCACATCTTTTATCCTATTTCAGTATAAACTATTGCTACTAATGCGGTTGTTCCAGTTGTAGTTCCAGTAGTACCCCTTTCCTCTCACGTAATTATTTGTACAATCAATTGTCTATTCATTCGTACCTCTGTCTTTTTTGGCGTCACATTTTTCATTTAACTTTCTTTGAAATAAAAAGAACCTTCCAATACAGTTACCTACTAAACTATAGTCATTCATCATTATAGCAATCTTTTTAAGCGTGTGCTTCTTACATTTTTTCTTTAAAAAACTAAAAAAAATTGTTCAATATTTGAAATTTTAAAGATCGATCCTTTCATCTTTTCCATTTCTCTTCAGCATCATCATTTTCATGTTGTCGTGTAAGAAAGTGTGTCAACGACACCACCTGGATCATACTTCATCTCATCATAATCATAATATTTTCATCGCAGCAGCACAGCAGCTTCCTCAAACCCTAATAATGATTATCATCAAGAGCAGAAGCAGCGTCGTATATTCCATCGGTAGCAAAGATATTCTATGGATGGATGGTTACTTCATTTCATTAAATTACCTTCCCACTTGCGATTTACCCCAGTACTGATGGTGCTCCTGCTACTTCTGCTGTTACTTCCTGTCTCTTTCCAAGCCAATCAAATTCCTCTTTTTCTGGAACGAGAACTGTCATCATCATCAAAATGAAAAAAGAGAGAGACAGAGTAAAAAAAGACCATTCACGGATGCCCGCTCACTCACCTACATATATGCATTTACATTCCTCCATGATCGACTCCGACTGATGTGAGAACTCTTTCTTTACAATACAAAGATGAATCTATTTCCAGCAGCAGCCCTCACTCTCACATCGTCATCATCATCAGATCAGAGAAGAAACTTTTCATAAAACGACGAAAAATAAAAAGTGAGTAAGTAGGTGACGTACGTGCATAAGTCTCATTCTTTTTTGTTGAAGATGTGAATAAGAAAGTGTTTTTTCTTCTTCTTTTTTTGAGGATATCGGGGATCTTTCTCCTTTTCTTTTTGAGTCATGTTCTGAATCCTGAGAGGAGATAAAAAGTGGCGATGGTGGTGGTGTAGGTGAGAAAAAGTTGGACAATAAAATGCTTTGACAAAAAACGAAGACGAGAGAAAGACGATGATCATCATCTTATGAAAGGACTTCTTTCGGAGCAAAAGTGCAAAAAAAAAACTCATCCTTTTCCTTTCTTTCCTTTTCTTTTCTTCGAAAAAAGTGATAGGAATCTGACAAGTAAAGGGAAAGATCTTTGAGAATGAAGCAGCAGAGGAAATGGATTTCTTCATTCATGATAAAAAACATACCAATTTGGGAGAGTCACCATCACATCCCATCAGAGAAGCTGACAGATGTTATCTGAATAGATTTGAGATTTTAAGGGCGGACACGTCCACTCTCGGGACAAATCATTCAATTACTATTTAATCAGACAAAAATGCATGTGAAAAGCTCGTGCTAGACTTGACTAGTAAATAAAATACACAAAAGGGAGAAGTTTTTTTTGTAGATTTTGCGCAGAATTCTTTCTTGGACATTTTAAGAAGCTTTTTTCTGAAAGGAAGATGTACAGCAACGAAGAAAAAATAAAGTTGCAATATCAGCAGCACAAGAGCGGGAAAGAATTATCAGGATCCGAATCGTTTAGAAAGGACACAGGAAAGAAAAAGAAGAAGGTGGACAGCAAAGGTGAAATATTACTCTTGATTTCTCTGTCCATGTCCCAAACTTTCCCTGGTCTCTCTCAATGCCTTAGCCAAACTATAGAAAAAGAATAAAGAAAGCGATTGAAACTGGTGGCCCTTTTGAACTTAGAAAAGTAAAACGTTGAAGAAAAATATTGAATGCGGGTTCGGGTTGGGAGGATTCAGGATGGAGAATAACCAGAAAAGCAAAAAAAAAACTTGTGTGTAAAATTTTCGTGTTTTCTGAAAATATGTATGAAACAAAAGAAAGTAGTTTAGTGTGAGAAGTAGACAGCAAAAATGGAGCAAGCGGTAAAAAACTACATACATAGTTTTTTTCTGCAAACGAAGAAAAAAGAAAGGAAGAAGGCCATCCTGAGAAAATAATGGCAATGGTTGACTCCGTATTTCATTTCGTTATAACTCCATCATTTTTCAAATATCATATTTTTCCCCAAACTCTTAAAGATATTCTCTGTTTTTATTCAATCTATATCAATTCCTTTGCAGTACTTTGTACATAACAATTTTGCAAACTTAACAAAAGATAAAACAGAAAGGAGAGGAAAGAAAAAAAAGTTTTTCAATTCCTTTGCACATTTTCTTACAACGTTAGATACTACTATTCCATTCAATAGTAAAAAAAACAGATCGCACGATAGCAGGAAAACGCGATTGCAGAGATTTTTCTTTTTTCTTTCATTCTTTGCTTTTTGTTTGAATAGACTGGCTCCAACTTTCTTTGAATTTTAATCCATTTAATTTAATTTAAATAATAATTCAATTCTTTATATTTGCTTTCATTCAAGTAAAAAAAGTCTCTCTTACATGCATACACGTTTNGCTTTTTGTTTGAATAGACTGGCTCCAACTTTCTTTGAATTTTAATCCATTTAATTTAATTTAAATAATAATTCAATTCTTTATATTTGCTTTCATTCAAGTAAAAAAAGTCTCTCTTACATGCATACACGTTTGTTTCTTATTTGTTCTACAACAGTTCTAAGAAAAGGGAGAGAAGAGAAGAAAACAAATAATATTCTTCCCAATAATAGGAACTTCAAATTGAATAAAACCGGAATGTACAATGCACATGATCTTTACGGTCACTTTATCATCAGCAGCAGCAGTTTTTCCTTCTTTCCCTTCCTTCGTTTTTTTTGTTGCTGCTCCGCTCCCATGAATTAGAAATCACGTTTTTCTCTTCCCCAATAGAGCGGAACTCCTCTGAAGGTCCACACACACAATCCACACAAGGCCCACTCCAGTTTTTAGTCCACGTTCAAGCAAAATAAAATTCTTGAGCCGACGAGACGAGCTACTTCTTTTTTTTCTCTTTGAAAAAAGCTCATTTACTTTTTTCTACACAAAAGCGAAGTAAGAATAAGGCACATATTTTTATTCTTCGTGCTGTGCCCACTCACCATCATCCTCCTAATCATCATCACCACACCACCACCACCCATGCCCTTCTTCTTACTTCCCTATCTAAAAGTATTTTCAAAGAGAGAAAGAGAGAGAGAGAGGGAGAAACGTAAAATTCGCTTTTGTGGATCGGTTATTATTATGATATACCTACCTCCACTTCCATTCCACTACTATTCCATACTTAACCCTTTCCATTCTGATTCTTACAACGTATAAAAAAAAACTTGCGTTGTTGCCGTTGTTGAGCTCATTTCATGAAGAAGCACATGGACCCTTTTAATACAATATTATTATGGCCCAGATCCCTTCTTTTGCTCTCTTTCTATCTTTCTTGCTCTGGCTCCCTACTTTCTCTGAACAGAACTGATGTGATGTGAGGAAGTTGGCTGAACAGCGGCAGCAGCAGCAGAGAAACGTCGACAGTCGACGTGCTTTCCTTCTTTATAGAAGAAAAAATAAGGCAGCGGCAAAGAGAAAGAGAGAGGAAAGGAGAAGACCTCGAATTTTATTTAGGATCTCTGGATCTCCCTCCGCCACTACTCCACCACCACCACTTCCACAGTTTTCATAAAATCCTTCACATAAACTAAAACGGGTACCTACCACCACATCGACTCCACGGACGTCCGTTTCTTCTTCCTTACTCTATTCTGCTGCCGTTGTTGTTGTGCCGCTATTGAGAAGCTGTTCTGCTGCTCGTCTTGTGTTACGTTACGTACGAGATGTACGTGAGTGAGCAAAACCTTCAGCCTTGTGCCTATCTATATAATAGTACGTACGTTGCTGCTGATGATGTTGGCCTTCTGTTAAACTTAACTTATGTTTATAGTAGTTTATGTCTGTCCCTATCTGACTTGCACTTTCCTTCATTTCATTTCTCCTCTTTACATTTTCACAAACCGTTTGTTTCTTTTTCTTCTGTTAAGTTTTTCTGCTTACAGTACCTAATCTCATTTGTAAAGGGTCTGAGTCTGAACTAAGCTGCCTACCCATTTTGTTTTTTTACAAATTCCTCTTTCCGTTTACGTTTTATTGTACGAAAATATAAGTTTAAGTTAAGTTTAAGGAACGTCTTTGAGTCTTTTTTGTAGCTCTGTAAGCTTTTGCGAAACACTTTGTTTGTAATTCAGCAAATATTGCATAATACAATATTAATATTTTCAAACCGAAAACGACATTTACAGCTACACATCAGCTAAAAGCTGATTTTCTAGTTTTCCCATGAGAGTTATTCTGACTGAACTCTTCTCGCGCAAAGGCTCACACTCACAAGCTGATTACGTATTTCATTTGTCTATGAAGATGATTAAGATAACACAATCGAAGGGAGTTTGGTTGGAGTAGGCGGGGAAGGAACTGACATGACTTGAATTATAAGTAGAATTTATTCAAATTAGCAGTAGAGCAAAAGCAGAGAACTGGAAGTTCAGAGATGATGCTGATCTAAATACTGCTGCTGTTTCCTTCCGATTTTTTGCAATCCTACTTTAGCGAGATAGATGACTGATCGAATATTTGAATATAGGCTGTGTGTCGTGTCATGTGCATGGGCGTGTGTTAGTACGCTTTTTTGTGGAAAAGCATTTCATTTTATTTCCAGCAATGGCTTTTCTTCCAGCAATTCTTTACTAAAAAGGGAAATCTACAAGTCAATGAAATTCGATTTTTCCTTCCTTCCTTCCTTCTTCCCACTACAAAAACGAAATATACAATCCAAATCTGATTTGAATCTAATTTGCATGAAATTGGATAAAAAAAATAATCAGGGAAGAAGAAAACGAAGGAAATATCTTATTTCTTTTCTTATTGGCTGTGGGAAAAAGAAGAAAAGAAAAAAAGCACAAACGTTTTTCTTCTATTTTGCATTTTCGTTGGTAATCCTATTTTACAAAAGGAATGGAGCAAAGTTTTTTTTGTTATTTGCTTTTCCGGCATTCCTGCTCAGAATTTTTTACTACGTGATGATTCGCTGATGATGATGGCGGGATTATTTAAAATTCAAATCATTCTTGAAAATTGTTCATACTTTTCTTCAGCCCGCAACCAACCTTTATACATCGTTTTTGACTCTCGTGTATCGTATATTTGTTTTTGAAATGCATGAAACTGAAAAGCGCTTTATATTCTATCATAAATGAATGAGAAACAAATCACATCACATCACACAACGATTTGAAATTTTCATACGGCATAATTTAATCAGCTTCGCCCTTTCTCATTAGTGAATCAATCAGCTGATTTTCCAAAACAAGCCTTGAAGCGTTAAACCCCAGAATTTCCTACAAAATCTATTTTACACTCAACTTGATTTGTTTATGAAGGAAAAGAATAGAAGGTTAAAAAATTGTTTTCTAAATTCTCTTATCCTTTTCACTCAATCACTTCCTCCTCACTCTTTTAGTCTTAACTTTAACTCCCCTCACTACTTCTCTCTCCTTTGCTTGCTTTATTTTTTCCCACAGCTTTGATTAAAAATGGGAGGTAATAATTGGCTGACAGCTTCAGATAACTTACGTACTTCTTAACTGATTGCCAAAAAAGTGGAGAGAAGAAGTAGAAGAAATAACACTTTCCGAGCATTTGTAAAAAAGTTACGTGAAGGAAAGTAAAAGTAAGAAGAAGAAAATAAAACCAGCAAAAAAGCAAGCAAACAAACGGCCAAAATTCACTCAACAAGGAAAGCTTTGTTTTATTTCTTTTTAAAAAAGTACCAAACAAAGCAAAACTTTCTCTCTTTCTACAACAGAGAAGAAAGTAAGCCACATCCTCATCCTCTCATCATCATCATAATAAGGAAACCTTATAATATATTTGTAGTGGCGTGAGCTAAAAGCCTAAACACCCAAGAAAGAAAAAGAAAAACACTTCTTTAGTGAGTGAAGTACTTTCCGTTATTTACTCACTCTACTGTTTCAGCTTTAGCTATACTGCTGCTGCGCTGCCGTGTTGGATGTAAGGCTTGACAGGACTCCTTAGGGAAATAAGTTTGTAGGATAATAAGTACGTCATAAAAACCGTAGGAGGAAGAAGAAAAAGAAGGAAGGAAACCTTAGTCCTGTTCTAGTTGTCTGTCTGTCCAGCAAAACTGATGAACAAACTTATTTACCTGAGTATCTTCTTTCCTTATAAATATATTTTGCACCAGCATGAGCAATGAGCAGCATCAGGCAGGCAGGCCCAAACAAAAGTACTAAACTGATGTGTGCTGCTGTGTGGTGCCTATGGAATTCTCCTACTTTAGTTTGACGGTGAAATAAAAGCCAAGACAGACAAGGCAAAGCAGGTAAAAAACTTTTCCCCTCAGCAACAGAATGATAAAGATAAAAACAGCTGCAAGTTACTACTTTTTTGTTCTTTTTCTCTCTCTTCCAACGTTCCAATCCATCCAAGGCATAAGAAATAAATGAATGAATGAAGCAATTTGTAAAACATCTTCTTTTTTTAGCGGACGTGGCCAAAAAGTACACGCCCAATCCTGAAATTCCAATTCAAGTAAAACAGAGAATGGGAGAGAAAGAAAGAAAAGATGAAAAGAAGCTGTTTAGTTTGCAGTTTTTTCTTTAAAAGAGAAAAATATACGGCTGACCATGCCATTGCGTATATTTTTAGTGTTTTACTACAAAAAAAAGGCGAGCAGAGCAGAATAAAATATAGTAAAGTCCAGCCATATAAATAGCATAGAAAAAAACCTTTAAGAGTGAAAAAATGTTAAGGAAGAGCCTAAAGATTTTTTATCTTGGTTTCGTTGCCGTTGCGGCTGCTGCTGCTTCTTCAGTTCATGTATATTTCATAACCTGATTTAGCTACACAGTTTCTTTGCCCACTACGATAGCCACTTATTAAATGAAATCCTCTCCATCGTCCGTCCGTCTGGTATCCATGTCCTAAATTTTCTTCTATAGAATGTAATTTACCTTTACAAAAAATTTTCTGTTTTACGCGGTGGTGTGGAATGGAATGAAAAATGCTGAGGGCTACCCGAATGTAATTATATTACACACTATACAAATTTCCATAATTTTTTATAACCGTTGACAGAGCCCTTTGCTTTCTTCATGCCTTTCAGTTTTTCAATAACATTTAAAACATTTTTTATAATAAAGAGGAGAAGAAAAGTGAAAAAATAGTAATTTGCAGTTGAACCACACAAAAAAGTGAAAAGCAATTTTTTTTCTCAAAAGGTTTCAGTATTTCATCCGTCACCTTTTCTATCCTCGCTTTTTACTTTTTTATCCAGGAAAAAAGGGAGCTATTTTTCGTGTCTCTTTCATTAACATAATCGTTCTACCTTCGAAAGGACAAACTACATCACATCAACATCACCAAAGAGAGCTCGCTCCTGCTGCTATGCTGCTGCTGCTGCTAGGTCCCTACCGCTGTGTCGTTACAAACCGTTTTCCCGTTACCCTGTTACAAATTGTCCATTACGGGAACCTCCTGCTGTGCAGAAATTGCGAGCTGTGAGTGAGCTCGCTCGCTGTACGCTGCTGCTCTTGCTCTAGATTTCTCCCGGTCTCCCTCAACTCACACTGCCTTTTATTCTTTCGTCATCATCATCATCGCCATCATCATAATCTCTGTCTTTTCTTTCTCTCCATTATTACGCAAGAGATACCTACATACTTACATTCTAGCACGTTTCATGCCACATAAACGAACATAAATAGTTTCAGTCTTTACAATTTTCCCGGGATTCTGTATACCATTTTTATTAACATGAAGAAAGAAACTCAAAACGAGAATGGAGTATTTCCATTCCAGCATAGAACAATTCCAGTAACAATTTTTTATTTTAAGTTATTACGCAACAAAACTTTAGATAAGCAGAAAAACAAACCCCGACTTCCAGCAGCAGAGCTTTTATGCAAACTTAAACTTAAAGTGTGTAACTTCCCACTTTAACTTAATTCTTAATGAATAAGCTAATGATTAAAACTGGACTTGGCTTACGTACCCCGAGTACGTGCATTGTCGGCCGTGCGGTGGCGGAACGGAAGGAAAGAAAAAAGATAACGACCAGACAGGGAATGAATCAGTAACGGATGGACAGTAGAGAAGAGAATTCTTGAAGCTTAAAGAAACGCTTTGAAAATTTTAAGAAGCTTTCCCCAAAAATATATTATCTCTCCCCGTTTGATCATAAGTCAAGTCACTGGTAAAGGAACAGAAAGAGAGCTACTCAAAAGAAAACTTTACAAAGAGAGTATATAGTAAAAAGAAAAGATAGACGGCAACAGAAGGCATTAAAACTCAGAAACAAAAACAAAGATTTAAAAGAAGAAAAGAGGCAGTTTTGTTTTAACTAATCGGATTTACCAGAAAAAGAGGAATCCTCCAAATCTTACTTTTCAGAGCATGAAAACGCAGTAAAAATGATACGTGCATGATGGAAAGTAGCAAGACGAATGAAGGAAATGAATAAAAAGTTAGTTGGATAAAACAAAAAAAATCAATGAAAAAATACACTTTATCCCTCACTTCCTTCACATGCACGATGAGGAAATTGTCTGTCCGGTTAACCTCTTAAATAACGTCTTCTCTCTGTATAACGAAATGAAGAATGCTCTTTAGCTCTAGCTCATGATGCCATGTCCTTTATTTAGATAAAATTATTATTACACAAAATAATTCAACAGCAAAGCTTCAAAAGAAAGTCCTTTCCCTTTCTAAGCAAGCAAGAAGAAAACGAGAATGTGAATGAAAAGGAGAGTATAAAAGAGGTTATCTTAACAAGTTAAAAGAGTGAAAGAAGGAAAGCGCCCGACCAACCTAGAAGAATTTGCATTGCATCCTATTTACTCCTTCCTCTTTCTTTATATCTTAACGAGCTTTTTACTCCATATTCCTTTCAAATGAAAAAAAAGAGAATGAGAAACGGACGGGAATGGCCAAGGGAATAAGTGAAAAGCAACCACAGCACTAACACTAACTGCATAGAATAGAAGTAGCAGTAGCAAAAGCAGCAATAATATTAAAAAGAACCCTATTTATTTACTTTTCCTGTTCACTTTCTCTTTTTTAGTATTTTTACTGCTCCCTTTCGTGCTTTATATAGTAGTGTTGCCCCAAACAAGACAGCTCTATCAAAATACCATTTTTACTTACTAACAAAACAACCAGAGAGGTTCTCATACATGAGCATTAAATGTTATTTTTATCAGTCATCATATTCATAATCGCAATACAGAATCAGACGGTATTTTTAAAGAGGGACGAAGTCTCTCCGCGTATTATCCGAATATATATTGTGGAAGTAAAATCCATTACTCTCTCTCTCGACCGAGTCACATTCACTCACGTCGTTGCTGTACTCGTATTTGTATTTTTTAATATATTTTTGTAGCCAGAACCAAACCAGGTTGAGATTATTTCTCCCTCCAGCAGCAAAAGACTATTCAAACGATAATCATAATGTGGTTAGTGGAGAGCTCGCATTATTAGCTCCTGCCGGAGCTCTTAAAAGACCTAGGCCAGACCATCATCTCCTTCTTTGCTAATGTAAGAATAAAGTAGAGAGAGAGAGAGAGAGAGCGAAAGAGAAAGAATGCGATTTCCAGTTTGGAGGAAAGAATGGAGCAAAGAAGCCGTTATAACAATACACATGGGCTGTTGAGAGCCTCTTTTCCTTTTATGTTATGACTGGAGGAAGAGCTTGAGAAATCTTAGAGAAAATTTGAATTGTATATTTGGAGACTGTTGTTGTAGTTAAGTTGGAGAAGAAGAGGGAGAAAGAAGAATAGAATGAAAAAGGTGCATTGGTAGTTGGAGTTAGGATTGTCGTCATGAGTAAAAAAAAGTCCCCGTTTATTTCGCTTTTGCTTCTCCCTACATAAAATTTGTGGAGGAGGAAAAGAGCTCGCAAAATTGCATGTGAGAAGAGAAATAAAGGGGAAGAGAGAGTGAAAAATGAACAGAAAATGTAAGTTTCTCTCTCTCTCTCTCTCTCTCTCGTTTCATTTTCTACGACAGCAAAGTCCTTGGCACTCGTAATATTTGCCTGAACAACTTTAACTTTTACGTAAAACGGGAAAGCGAGAAACAGAGAGAGAGAAGGAGAATTTTCATTCAAAATTGTTCTTCCTTTCATAAAATCAAAGCAGCGGCAGCAGCAACAAAAGCAGCGGCAGAGAAATGAAGGAACATAATCATAATAGGCTTTGTAAAAAATGTTTTGATATAGAGGAGGACGAAGAAGAGGAGTTAAAACCTTAAAGTCATATCCCATTGCATCATCTTCTTTGCCGCTGTTGCTGATGATGATGATGACGAAGGAAACAGCAGCAGCAATAGCATCCCGAATGAAACTAACTTGTGTGCTTGGCTGCTTTCCCTCTCTTTTACTGCTGCTTTTGCTACTATATGCACGCCGCGCCGCTCTAGCTGCTCTTGGAGCACTCAACTGATCTTGGATTATTAATATTCTAAATCTTTATGACCCATTTTCATAGGACCTCAGTCCTCAGCCTCTCAACTCGACTTGACTCAAAAGCAGAGCGGCTAAAAAGAGTTAAAAAAAGGATTCTTCTTCTTCGTCTCTAACAACAACAGCAGCAGCAACTTCAATTCTAGCTCTCTCCAAGTGCATATTACACATTACAAAAGGAAACCATTTCGTTGTTATTCCCTCTTAATTTTTTTGGCTGTGTGGCGATAGTAACTTTGCTTATGTGCTCCAGCTTCATGACGATGTTGATGATAATGATGATGACGATGATGGTGGTGATAGTGATGCGATATAATAATACTTTT